>VDFB02057725.1:0-130120 GCA_007258455.2 Sequoia sempervirens
GCTTGTTCGTCATTATCTCTCCATTTCGCTTCCACCATCCATCTCATCCATATCTCCATTCATCACTCATCCACTCACATTCGCACCATAGCTTGGTCTTGCGTTCGTATCACGATCCCTCCTAGTACTACTCGGCCCATCCTCAAGGTTATTTTTTCCAGCCTTTATCGGGTAGTCTATTGCATCATGCTGGGGGCACATTCTCATCGGATTAGATTCATGTATGATCTTAAAGTCCTCAATATCAGAAAATCGAAAAACATCAAAATATCAGAAAATCCAAAAAAATTGTTAAATCAAAAATCCAAAAACATCAAAATATCAAAAAATCTAAAAACATCAAAATATCAGAAAATCCAAAAACATTCAAAACATATCAAAATCCAAAATCAGGTCAAAAAGTCATTCAAAAAAAGTCAAAAACAGGGTCGTCTTGTCGAACTACGTCGTCTCTGAGCTTGAACGTAGGCAAGGTTGATCTTTGATCATCCCCCGAGACATTTAGGTCAGTCCTATAGGAGTTCGTCATAATAAACTTACATCTCATCATGTATATCGTCATCTGTAAATCGGTCAAGTCGTCAGTCAAACTACGTGGTCTCTGCATGTATAACGTAGGCAAGGCTCATCTGTTGATCAGCCCCTAAGGCCCCTAGGATAGGTCTTTAGGTTAGTCTCTTGGTCAAAATCTCATAAAATCCTAAAAACATTGGAAAATCGAAAATCAAAACATTTGAAAATCTCAAAAAAATACCAAAAAGCGACCTCAAAACATTGCAAAACATCAAAACATCCAAATATTTGAAAAATCCATCGATCTCATCTAAACGCTTAATAAACACCATTCATAATAAATTGATTGTCATCATCAACCTTTGGTGAAACAGTTAGAAACAAGTCAAGCAGGTTAAAAGTAAAACTCAAAAGTGTCAAGTCTCAAGTCTTAGTCGATGCAGTAAACAAGTTGGTCAAAGTCTTTTGTGTCGATAGTCCATCATCCAAAGCGGTCCACTATCAATCATCTGATAACATCGTGTCCTAGGATGTATCCTTCCTACAATGGGCATTATTTATCAAAAGAACACTTTGGATAACGAAATGACGTGCTGCCATCCACTAACATGTCCTAGGATGTATCCTTCCTACAATGGGCATTATCTTTTGGCAATAAGTTTGGTTCTTATCCTTAAAAACACATCCCTTTGGCTGAAGGTATGAAGAACATTGGCTTGTTTGCGTACTTGATCTTTTCTTTTGATTTATCTTATTGCGCTCATTCCAAGGACCTCTCGATGATATCTGAACAAAGGATTTAGAGAGATAGGAATGGGGCAACAATTATCATTCTTTTGTCTACTGTGCTTGTTGGACGTTCTTGTCAAATAACTTGGCGAATACTTGCTTTGTTAGATATGTATAGAGGATTTTTTAGACAACTTGTTGACTACTGCATTGATTGGTTATAGCTTTCCATGTTTTGGTCCGAGATGTTTGAAACTTCTAAAGTGCATCCTAGCAAGGTTTCTATATGTCAGGTGTGAACAAGAATACTCCTATCTATTTGTCGATTCAAAGTCCATCACACTAAGTACAAGGCCATCATGGTCCTTTATACCTTGATGCATCGTGCTTAGGCGTGTTATCAAACATAGAGTAAGTGACCCTTTGAAAATCCCAATCCTTGATAAGCAAATCATCCATCTATCATCATCATTTCTTATTATCATTTTTCACCATCATCTCTCATAATGTTGGCTTGTTGGATCCTCTTGTCATCATCTCATTTCCACACTAACATCATCATCGCCAATACATCCATCATGCATCCATCCATCCTACATCCATCATGCATCCATCTTGCATCCACAAACCGTCAGCATACCACATATCGTTCATATCATACATCATAGGAAACATCGATCAGTTCACATGCATTGCATAATCATCATCATAATATAGATCTGTTAGTCTAAGCATCTCATAAATCATCCATTGCATAATCACAACATATCACATCATCCATGTCATCCATCATCGCATCATATCATCATTTAAGTTGTTTAGGATAATATAGATTTGTTATTCTAAGCATCTTAAAATCATCTCATTTGCATCGCCGTCCATAACCACCCATTTTGAACCTCTTTATTGTGAGATCGACCCTCAAATCAAATCTTTTCGCTCGATCTCTGAAGGGGGCAATGTACCAGTGTACTTCTTTCTGCTGGGGCATCTGAAAAATCATAATTTTTTTGAATTTTGATCACGGCAAGTTATTCTTTGAACCAATGCAACAAGTATATTGCTTCAAAGAGGGGCAAAATGTAGACATGCAAAATTAACATTATGCATTCGATCAGATTCAATCAAATTAGGTTTCACATTAGGCCCATTCATCACTTTCATCCATTCATTAAATAATCTCATTTCCTAAAGTCATTCATCAAATAAACATTATCATCAACCTTTTAATAAATCAAACATCATCCCTTTAATTAAATAGATCAAACATTTATTTAATTAAAATCCATATTTCATCCTTTTCTGATTTAAATAAATCAAATATTTAAATCATAAAAGTCAAACTCACCTAATCAGCATTAAACTAACATAATCATCATTAATTTAATCTAATTTTGATTAAATGCTAATCTCACCCACTTGCATTCTCTAGATATCTCCACTTGCACAAATAAATCAATTTTATTGATTTATTAAAAACCCTCATTTTCCCTCAACATGGCAAGTTGATTTGTCCCTCCAACATAGCATTTATTGCTCTTTTTCTTGTCCCCCTCTCAAAATTTATTGCAAAATTTGAATTCAAATTCTCCCTCTCATGGGCACTCTTCCCAAATCTTGCACATCCATTGACCAATCACATGATGACAAGTGTCCTTCTTTCATTGGTCCAATCTTAGTCCCACATTGGTCTCTCTTCAACACATAGCATTTTGAAAATCCTTAAATAGAAGCTTCATCTTTGAGCAAATCATCCACAATTTTTATGCAAGGTTACTCTCTTGGTTTGAGAAATAATCTTGTTTTCATCTCCATTGCATTTCATCATTTTAGCTATTGATCAAGGATTGGGAAAGGGTCACTAGCACATGTGACACCAATCCACTATGGAATAGGTAATTTGTTGAGTGTTTTCATTATGCTTGTGGTTTTCTTTTATCTTTTGTTGCATTTTGGAACATTTGCAAGGTATTTCATAGGGTCATGCTTGAGGAATTTGTGATTTACTAACCTTGTATGAAGCTTAGTCTTTTGCAGATTTCAAAAACATGCACCACAATTATTATAATGGTCGCATAATTTTATATCCTACTATTAAATTAATTCTCAAACTAATCAATCTCTTAACATGCATCGACTTTTCAAAAAATTCATAGTGTATTGTGTGGCGAACACGTAAAATAATAGGTCTATAGTGGATGAGAAATTGCATCGATGGTGAGCCCACATGAAGCACTAAGGACTTTCCTCCCTTCACTGAAATCCAAAAGACATTTGTCCATTGGGTACCATTCTTCTCTTTGAAAGACACGACATCCTTCTTTTTCGCCACAGACCCAGCTAATTTTTCGTGACTTAGTTTCCTCCTTCTTACCAATCTATCTCTTCAAGGGAACAAAACCAGGCTTACTCTAGCTATGAACAACAACCCTACTTCTTAGGCTGTAAGTGTTCATGGCCTCATCCTCCACAGACCTATCACAAGCTCTTTTCTTGCATTTTGGCTTTGCAGGAGCTCCTGGTGCACCATGCTTAGTTTCAAGTGTATCATCTTGGGTTTCAAGCATATTGACCCTCCTAGACCTCCAAGGAGAGTAGTCTTCAATGCCTCTACTTGCCAAGGCTTCTTACGCTTTCTTCTCAAAATCAAGACTAATTTTCTTGGCTCCTAATGATTGCGATTGTGAAGAAAACTGGCTGACAATTCTCATTATATCAAACAATTGAAGTGTGTCGACCATTAATTCTCAAGGAAATCTCACATGAGTGAGCTGACAAACAACAACTAGATTTTGAATTTTAGCCATTGATCATGAGGTGAGATAGATCAACAGATAATCCAAATCAAGGAAATTAATTTTGAAAAGGCCAAATGCATGCATTTGTTGCCTTTGTCCAATCAGAAAAAACCATGTAGGTAAGCATCCACCTTGTCCACACACTCCACCATCCACTTAGCATTAAAGAAAGCTTATCGTGTCGAATTTCCCACTCACCCATGAGAGTTAACCCACTCACAACTTTTATCAACGGGAAGATAGGGAGCAGCTAAGATTAGATCTCAAACCATCAACTTGTGCTTTCCTCATCGCAACACCACCTACCCTTTTGCACAATCCTCTGACAAAATTGTTGACCAAAATCAAAAAACATTTCTCGTATCTTAAATACGTGCAGAAGGAAATTATTTTGGCATCACACATTTTATCCTTCATATCCTCACGACAATATTTTTCTAATATTTTTCCTTTGCTAATGTTTAATTTTGCTTGTTAGATTGCTCCACATGGTGGTCGCCCGCTTCCCCACTGATAAACAGTCTAGGTAGGGGTGGGTCTCGCACGGGATGGTGGGGAGTGGTGAAGATTGACCCACATCGCCCACCATCAACCATCTATCTTAGCTGATAAAGAGTTCACAACATTTGAAAGCCAGGTGGGTCCCTCCGACAAAGGGACATATGTCCTCAGCTCGCTAGCCCGTGGCATTATATTAATGCAAAATAAAATTAAATGGGGTGGTGGGGAGTGGCCCTGATGAAGACATGCCACCAAAAAACCACTGTTGATCTCATTAAAACACCACCAACTAACTATTCAAAACTTTTGGGCTTGCCAATGTAGAGGGCACGTGGCACTCGCTTGCTATAACACCCCTCCATTTTGGATCTTTTGTTCAGCAGTTTGTTTTCTTTGTTATGTGTTTCTGTTATGCTTTGACTATGATACTTGGTTACTTTTGACCGCTATCTGATAAGCGATGTAAACTTTTTATTTTGATGTGATGGGATTTTATTTAGATGTTATCATTATGGCATGTTTTGTATTTGCGTAGCAATTATTTAATTTAAAATGCTTTATGCTTTAATTATATTGTTGTTGTTAGACTCGTTAGTTTTATAGCCTGTATTGGTGAAGGGGAAGGGATTGTATCACTCGCTTGTGAGCGACCTATGATTCCAAGATTTCTACTTCACGGTGTGTCTTATTATATATATATTTGCACATACGATATGCTCTTTGGTTGCAGGTTAACAGGTACAAGACATCGACTCCACCTGACTTCACAGGTTTGAGCGTGTCCATTTACCAATGGTAATCGATTGGGAGATAGTAGCTAGGTTTTCCGTGTCAAGTCATCACCCTAGCCATAGTTGTCGTCAGGTTTAACAGTTTTGATTAGTTTATTCCTCTCTGGTTAGCTTTTTCAATTCGTATTTTAAGGCTATTAAATGGTGGGTATGGATAAAGTGATGATTTAACATATCTAGTTTCCATGTTGAATATTATTTTATTGCATTGATTATTTGGGTCTAATTAATAAAATAAAATTTAGTTTATTGATAAACTAGGCAAATGGTCATAAATTAATTGAAATAGTTATCTTGCCATTATTGTTTATCTAGATTCAAATTTAAATAGAAATGAGAATCATGTTATATACTTGATTTATATTTAAAATAAAAATAGAAATGTGAATTATATTTCACTTTTTGAGTTTTTGAATAAAACATATTCTTGCAACTTTGAGATTTTTGGTTTTTAAATAAAATCATGAAATTTTGAAATGCATGAATTACAAATTTTGAAAGCAAATTGTTTTAAAATTTAAAAATAGAAAATATCCTCCAAAAGCCCAATAAATTTAGTAGGTGGGACATTTTAGGGGTTTGACCAAATTTGGGGAAAGTTCTATGTAAGAAATGAAATTTCATTTGTTTTGCAATTTTTGATTTTGGTGGAGAATTTCGCTGTGGCTGATTTTGGAGTTGGAGAGGAGATTGGAATCACCATTGTTGGAGTCTTCAAATATTGGGGAGAAAACACCAGGTTGACCATCATTTCTTGCTTTCCTTTTTAAATAATCTTCAAAATGCTGGTTTGCTGCTTGAAAACTTTTGAATGCCATTTTAGATGCAAAGAAAACTCATGAAAAATGATTCCAAACTTGCAATTTGTTGTTGGATTTTGAAATGAAAACCAAAACATCAAACACAATGGAATTAGGAAGAAAACCCAAAAGAAAATCTCTATTTCAACTAAATCTTTAAACCTTGTTGTTTGAGCAAATTTATTTCTGTTCTTGCAAATTTGTTGTTCATTTGCACAATATCACTGTAAATGGAAAATCTGGGTATATATATTTGTAAATATACCTATGCATATGAATACCCAGATATATTTACAAATACATATACTGTGTTCTTTAAAAAAAAATTGTTTCAAAAAATTTGGGGCTTTTAGAAATAACGCACCCCTATGTTTCGTCATTTTTTTGTTAAAACATTTTTTATAAATAAATAAATTTTAATGGCATGGAGGGCAGGGCCGAACCCCTGCACCCCCGCGCCGCCCATGTGGGAGGCGCTGCTCCCATGCAACACCCCCCACGGGAGGCATTGTGTGGAAGCAGCGCCGTTGCTTCCACACAACACCCCCCGTATGGGGGAGGCTACGTGGTAGCCGTGCCCATTAGGGCATCGTTTGTTTTCAAACAAAATTTAAATTTCGTTTATTTTTTTTATAAATATTATTTAATATTAAAATAATATTATTATATAATAATATATATGTATATTATATAAATAATATATATATAATATTATTTTAATATTTAAATAACATTTATTTAAATAATAATTTATTTATATATATATATAATGTATATATGTATATTATATATATATATATTTGAATAGATTATTTAGTTTGGTTAAATGGTTTTAAAATCAATGAGATTTAAATATTTAAATAAATATATATATATATCATAGTAAATAAATTTAATATATACTTTTATGTATTTATATATTTAATGTATAGTGTATTTTTGGTATAGATGAGTTTTAATTAATTAATTTATTCTATGCTGAAATAAAGATTAATTGATTTTAACTAAATGCTTTATTTATTAAATGCTTTGATTATGGAATATAATTGTGAACTTAGAGTAATTGATTGGTGTTTAAATACTTCAACGTCGTGAAATGAATTGAGTATATTTGATTGGATAAATGCAAGTAATGGAAACTGAGATTGACTGGATTTAGGAAATCCTAACTTTAGCTTATTTATTTGCTCGAAGTGATTTTGAGTGTTGATTTGTTCTTTCTCGAGGTTCATGAAAATAGAGTAAATGTTATGAAGTCTTCCAGATTGAGTTTCTTTTAATTTTGTGGGTATCATAAAGTGTTAGTCAACCTTGGGTTGTTTTGGGTAATGTGCATAGCTATAATATGTTGTTTTACCTGGTTTTCACGAACGGGGATAGTTTGTGGCTCCTTGGATTAAAAGTGGTTTATGTGGTTTGTGCCTCCTTTGGAAGGAGTGAATTATGTATTTTGTTGCCTCTAGTGTTTGGAGAGGGTTTTGACCTTTGTTGCCTCCAGTATTTGGAGAGAGTTTTGACTTTTGTTGTCTCCAGTGTTTGGAGTGAGTTTTATTTATGTGTTCCTCCTAGAGTTGGAGTGGTTTTATCGTGTTGGTATGCACTTGAGATTTCCTTGGTGATTGGTTTTATTTGGTACGTTGTCAGGTAGAAGAGTGGCTTCTGTTAGGGCCCAGAACCCAAAGAGGTAAACTGGGAAACCTTCAAAAGTGGTTTAATGAAGTGATAACTAAATCAATGTACTTAGAAGTTAGGTAGTACTTCACACTAATTAAGATAATTGAGCCTCGCTCATGGACGCAAGGGCTTGTATAGACTTGGGATGAGACGGGAAGGCCTAGAATGGCAATGTCATATATCTTGTCTTTACGAGAGGTATTTGATTCTGTATGAGTGAGCATGGGTGCCAAGATTCGGTAGAGGCCACCAGGACAACTCATAGTGGAGGTCGGAGCCTATGAAGATTCCCAGAGGAGATCCCATGACGAGCTGTGTGATGACACTCTTTCTACGAAAATAATTGGTATTTGGTTTTATGTGTATGGTCTTCTTATCATACTTGATTTGCTTTATTTCTGGAAGCAATGTGACCTATGTTAGTGATTGTTGGAGTTGTACTTGTGTTAATATTATGGTTGTATGGTTCATGTGACTGGTTGTGTCAGTGTTAGTTATCCTGTGTCTAGTGGTGGATGGTCTTGCCTAGGAATTCCTTGTTACTATCTCCTAGCATGGGGGGTGAGCCTTCAGGTATCACATGGTTGGGTGGAATGTAAGAGAAAGAAAAAAAAATAGTACGTTTGAGTAGTAAATTGCAACTTCCTCTAGGGTTGTGTGGCAGGGCATTACACTTGCAGCCTGCCAAATTATTTAAATGGAAAATGGAACAGAGCAGGGGCACAAGGAACGACAAGGATTTAGCCGTGGTGATTCAACAATCGTCTTAATCACTGAAAACCTAAATGTACAAAATATTAGTTCTAAAAAGGCGGCCACCACTAGGCATATGACAAACAGGGACATAAAAACTAAGGCCATAAACTTTGGCAAATGACAAAACTATTAAACCCAACCTTAGTCCCAAATAAATATTTTGAATAAAATTAACCCACGTTACCATAAGGTAGAGCAATCCCACAAAGTTGGTTTACAATTTCTGGGAGATTCCGATTTTTGTTGAAATCACATATTTTTAGAAAATATAATGATTTAAGCCTTAAAAAGTTCCATTTAAAGCATTCCAATTGAAGAGGGTTTGATCAAATTACTTTAGATCATACCCCCTTGGATAGAACCTCGCTAGTTTTAAACTATACGTATAATAGAGTCTCCTTTACACCTATCAAAATGCTAATAAAAAACCACTTTTGATTTACCTTTTGGGGGATCAAATGAATTCATTTAATTTATTTTTTTAAAGTATGTAGTTCTTATTATAAGCTTCCCAAAAAGTATAATTTTAAATAAATTTAATTTTATTATTATATTTATTTTTTATTTCTTGTGAATGAAGGGTTTCCATTGAAAATCAAGCTCTCTATTCTGCACATGTGGAAAAATAAAATATTATAAAAAATTTTGAAAAATATGAGTGCACCAAATATTGAAGTCCATGATCCAACAAAAAAAAAATGAATTTCGATACATACAAAAAATGTTATGTTATCCAGTTCGCCTATGTCTAAATTGTAATTGGTTTGACTTCAAGACTTGATTAAGGAACAAATATTCAATAAAACACTATGAAACCAATCAGAAGCACTAGATATCGTAGTTACAAATCTAAATTCGAAAAAATCAGAATTTCATCCTTCATGGAAAAAAAGTTGTGTTATATGGTGAATGTCACTCCTTAAAAATGGTGTATTCCCCATACATCCTCAAGACCTTTCCCGCTTCATTTACTATTTTATTTAGTTTAAAATTGGGGGTGTTGCTAGTTCTAATTGCATTTATGATCAATTGGGAATCATCGTCCACATGCACCTTTGTTGAGTTAAATTTCAAGCCCTTCCTCACACCTAGTAGGGCAAAAAATAATTTTGCATCATATTCAAAGCTATCCCCAACCCCACACTAGATATGACAAAATTTTCCCCTTCATGGTTATTGACCACCACCAGCTCGACTCAAGTTGCCTTTTTCCACATGTAGTCAAAATTTATCTTAACCCAACCATTGTTAGGTGGCTGCCACTTGATGTCTCTCTGAAGAATCTTACACAGATTAACCTGTGGCACCCCATAAACAAGGGAAGACTTTTTCAATATTTATTAATAATTCTTTATTAATAATAAATTATGTGGGAAAATAACACTTAATGGTAAATAATTAAATATTATTATTTGGAGTAAGAAAAAACAATAAAATATATAATTGAATTTCAATTTAAATAAATTATATATGGTACATGTAGTTTGAATCTAGATGAAAAAGTATATTATTTAAGATGATATATATAGTTCTATCAGTGTACACAAATTATGACCTTGTATAGATGAACACTTTAGAATTTTTCAACTAAATGGATTTTTCTCTAGTTCACATCTATTTCTATGGAATTAAAATTCATATCTAAAAAAGTGACTCTAGCATAGTAAATTGAACACGATCCATAGAAATTGTCTAATAGAGAATTGACAATTATTACAATTTATGTTTCTTCACTTACAATATCTTTTTATGAAATGAAATAGTGTCAAGAAACATCATTTAGGAACTTGTTAGTACAATTTATTCTTCTTTTTCCAAGCCCTTGGGTGGATTGATTTAACAAAAATGAACTAAGATCAAGGATGAGAATAAAACATGTAATGTGCATAAGATTATTTAAGTAGATGATGTAATGTTGATGTTCTAGTTATGTTATTTATGGATGTGTCATGAATGCTCCTTAATCTACAAATTAAAAAAATAATGAATTAGGACATGTTTTTAAATATAGCAATGTAGCATACAAATTCAAACAAATGTACCTTAAATTGGCTCACAAAGGTTAGTTGGAAAAGTTCGATAAATTGCAATATTAAATTAAATTTTTAAAAGTTTGAGGTTTAGATCCTCACACTGAGAAATGAAAGGTTAATTATGTATACATATCTAAGCTAGGGAAGTGATGTGAGATTTAAGAATTCGTTTGGTTCTTGAGAATAAGTGAAGATCAATACATGTTGGGATAAAAGTCACAAGCTAAATGTAATACAATATACCACTTGTAGATTTTTTATTACATGAAGGGCAATCTTGTCAATGTGAAAAAGACATATGTATAAGATTCTCACCATTACAAAAGTAAATCATGCAATAATAGTAAATGTTTATTTTTACTATGTTCTTAACTATAATCTTTTATATAACATCCTCTATTTTAATTTCATGATTTTACTTCATATTGCCACTTGAGAGGCAAAATGTGTCTGTTTTTATAGGTTTTAAATCCTCATACTTGCACTTCTTAGATGAACAAGTGGGGCCATGTTTTAAACATGCTTTTCATCACAATCGACAATACAAAGGTAAATAAATTTTAAGTATGCATTATATAGTCAACTCTACATGTCATTTGTCATTGTTAGTGTTTTCTCAAATTACAGTTTCAATTTTACCATATTTGTATTTTTAGTCACTGTTTTCTCTCTCCACTATTTATGTACACTCATTTGTAGTACATACAATTCAAGGGGACGCATTTTTACTAATTATATTTCTAGGTTATTTATAATCTCAAAAGGTACACATGTTTTAAGGGCTTAGCATCTCTAGATTGGAAAAAATGATATCATTTTTACTACAATTTATTTTCCCTAAGTGTGTACATTTTGGTATGCTTGCACACTTAATTTTGTACACATCAATGAAGGAAAAATATAGAGGAGAAAAGTGTCTATTTCTTTCTTTTGAAAAATATCACTCTAGATTGATGTCTCAAATGCATAATTTGACTATTCTAACACATTTATTGACTTCAAACACAATTCATTATTATATTAAATCACATTCTTATATTACAAAACTTTATATTCTTCTTAATAACAACTAATTTACATGATTTTGTACTTGTATTCTTTAAACAAAGCCATTAGTACAATCCCATCCCCAACATTGAAATAGGGATTCCCCATTATTTTGATTATACTAAAACTGGGAGGGCCAATACCCATTACAAACAAGCCATAGAGACAAACCAGCGACACACAAATAAATTATTATAAATTGTTGCATAATTTTATATCATAAGATTAATTTCAATTAATTCAAAAGGGAATTAATCTCTTAATATACATTCGACTTTTCAAAAATTTCCTAGTCTTTTGCGTGGCGAACACGTAAAAATACAGGCCCGTAGTTCACGAGAAATTGAACCGCTGGTGGGCTGACATGAAGCATTAAGGACTTCCCTCGCTTTCGCGGAAAGCCAAAAGAAATTGGTCCGTTGGGTACCATTCTTCTCTTTTGAAAGACCGAACATCCTACTTTCCAGAGTCCAGCAATTTCGTGGAAACAAATCTTGTATTCCCTACAATTATAATAACCGGGCGAGATGTTTGCAGGAGAGAAGCAATTGCAGAACCAAATTTGTTTTGGGGAAAAGGTTGAGGAGTTTGAGAAAATGGAAGGAGAAAGAGAGACAAATACCATAACAGCCGCCTTGATTATGAGCGCATCTATCATGCTCTCCATAACCATTCTCACAAACGTCGATTTCCACGAAACAAATATGATGGTCTTGCAAGCATTTGTGATATTGGAAACTATGGCAATATATTCCTCACTGGGATTGCTCACGGTATCTTTATTGATGGAAAGAAAAGAGCAGTCTCACACACGCGTGAGCGGGCAGATCCACACAACGGTGGTGTTGATTTCAGTTGGGTGCTGTGTAGCGGGTGCCATTCTAGCTTTGAGTTTCTTCAGATTCATCCCTTACTATTATATCTCCTCTCTCATTCCAGGGAACTTTAAAGGAGATTATATATTATACTGAGGGAAAATTGGGGGATGCATCTGCAGGGCAAAAGACTCAGTGAGCCAGAATTGCGTATTTCATGAATACGGTCAAATGGGCATCTGACTATGGAGTCTCAGGACTGCGACAACAATTTATAGAGCAGTGGGCTTCATTAATGTTACCTGTGCTCACCATTTAGGTGGATTTTGTTACTGAATACAGAATTTTATAACTTATTTTGCTTTGTCTGTATTATCCGCCATCAGTGTTTTTGAGAAATAAAAATATTAAGATAAAGTGGAAATGTTTTCTCACGATAATTGGTTCTCTGCTTTCTCTTCTCCAATGGGAGTTAATTTGTGTGCTCAATTCTTTTTCTTTCAGTATTTGTTGTGGTTTGTAAATGTAGTTAATAATTTTGTAGTTTTTTTACTGAGCAAAATCTTTGGAAAAAATAAATTGAATTTTTATACATTAATGAAGCAATAATTGATAGTATAAAATTGAAAGTAAAGAAAACAAATTATTATTTGTTATTATGTGGGGGTTTTATTTTTATTGATTGAGTATAAAGGAATTAATTTAGAGAAGATTTTTTATGTATTTGTTTTTTATTAAGATAAGTTGGGTTTTTTTATTAAGATCAAACAGATCAAGTCAAATCAATACTTAATCCAATCCTATCCATTTTCACCTAATGGCTTGGACTGCTGATAAGAGACCAACTTAGAAAGACCTTTCTTCCTCTTTTATACAACTATCCAAAGAGTCCAATGCTTTAAAATCCATCAATGAAGATTATGCAGAGAAGGCCACAGATAACAAAATCTACAAATCAAACCCTTACTCATGAAAAAATTCTCAGAGTCAATCACTTTTTTCCCTAGAGACACCACAAGAGCAGCATAAGCACAAAGAAAAGGTAGTTTTTTCAAACTCCTACCCATGGTAATTCCTGTAACCTCCATAGTAGGAGACGGGAAAAAGGAATCCATTGAGCACCTGAAGAGACCATTGAGGGTCGACAAGCTGACAAAAATAACCCCCAATAGTAAGAGCAGAGAAATATGGGAGTCACTAAATAGGATTAACATTCTCTAACCCATTAAGGGTTGCAAACGTCCCGTGAGCAAAAGACTTCTGTGAAATGTCCTCAGGAAAAGTTAGAACAGCACCAGAAGACACTCGTAGAACGTCCTTAGGCGAAGGGAGCAAATGAGGCACCTCATCAGGAAACCCAGGACTATGCAGCAGTACATCCACAAATGGATCCCCAACCAAATCGACCAACAGATTGCAAACAGGGGATGAAGAACTAATGAGTAGGAACCCTTCATTTGAAATGGGAGAGCGAGTGGCAGAGCGAGATGGCACAATTAAACTCTTTATGTATTTGTTGAGAAGTAACATTATAGAAAAATGTATTAATATTGTTATAGAAAATCGATTTCAATCTTAACATCCTCCTGAACAACTTCATATATACTGATTGTCCGTAGCTTTTCTTAGAGCTAAGTACAAAACAAGGCACTTGAAAACTGACCACAATACTAAAACTCTTTTTGAATTGATAATAAATTTCTAAAATAGACATCACCATATATGATGTGTTAACCAAACCACATCAATAGTCAAAACATATAAATCAGATCACAATAACTTATGTGTCAATCGGACCACATCAACAGCTTAACAACCATTTAGAACAGCTCAAAATGGTCCCAACATGACCAACAAAACTGTCATGAAGAACGGGCTAATGTCCAAAGCCCAACCAATACACAATGTAAAAAGAGCAAAGCCTGACTACATGAGTCAAATGCCAGCCAACATATACATAATATCAGGGAAACATTGATCAGTCCCAACAACATCTAACATTGTTGCTTTCCATATACATTTAACAGCTAAATGTACCCATTGCAGGAGAAGGCTTCCCACTGCTAACATCCATTTTGCCAAAATTCTGATTGCTAACTTCAAGATCAGTAGGCTGATATCTGTGCACATCGAGCTCAAGAAGATCATACCTATACACTTTAACATTGCACATCGAGATCAAGAAGATCATACCTATACACTTTAACATACTCTTTCTGGAATTCCATATACTCCTTTACATCAATACTACAGCTCTTGAAAATTGCTATCGGAAATAAATATAATCCAATTGAAGGGATCACGGCCTTTTACTTATTCCTATCAGGATAACTAACAAACCACAATTTTTTTCTCATTTTACACAATCTGATTCAATACAAATAGATAAGCACCGCAGAATCGATTAAACATACGGGAAGGGGACATATAGGATTCAGTTATCCAATGCTTGGCCTACATTTTCAAGGTGTGATCAGACGAGATTCAAAAACTCTCATCCGATCACAAAATGGAAACGCGGATAAGATTAAAAATCTCACTTATCCCTGCACATGGCCTAGATTTACATGGCCGATAGGATAAGATTTATAACTTATTAACAAACCCACCATTCATCCTAAAGCTTAAGGGGTTTTAATTCTAAATTTAGGGGAAAGGAATACAATTGCAATGAAAAACATGTAAATGGTTGCAAAGATGATGGCAACAACAGTACCTTAGGAGATTGGACCCAATTTCATGGCAACAAAAGCTGTGTAACTGAACACAGTGAAAATGATAGCGAGGGCTACCAGTTTTTTCACAGTCCTACTATTGAATCTGGGCATCACCACTTCGGCCCAGAATAAAAGCAAGTTGGTCATGAGAGATAAGGTGGCTGGTATCAATACAGCTTGACGAACGCCTTCATCCCTATTTCCAAGGCTGCTTGGAAGAGATGTGATGGCGCTGCAGTTGGCTGCCATAATAATACCTAAAATTATTGACAATGTTTTGCTATCTTTGTACAACTCCTCCTCGTCTGCTTCTTCTTCTGTGCAGAATACAGAAGTAAGCAGAAGCTTTAGCTTCCTTAAAATACCATCTTCTCTCACATTTTCATTACTAATGTCATGGACGGGGATGCATACATCTTGCCCCGACTCTGCATTATTCTCACGAGCCTCTTCAGCTCTCATTTGGGTGTCTACTGCTCTTCCTCGGCCTATATTGGACAAAGTGAAACCCTAGGACAAACTAGGCTACAACACTACGAAAAAAACACATTTTTTTAACTCTGGAATTGCTCAGGCATTTGGCTGCCTGATCGATGCCGATTAACTTGTAATGAGGGCGTCTTTATAGGGTAACTGAGTAAGCTTAACCTTTCTCAAGTTTCTTATTACGAGGCAGGAAAGTTCCAGAGCACTCGGTGGTCTTGTTGCAGGAAAATGCAATTCTTGACATTGAAAAGAAAACACTGCCACGAAATCGATCAACCGAAAGTTAACAGTAAAAAAGAGCCTTGGCTTACTTCGAGGGGCCTTTCCGTCCAAATGGGAAGTGTCCTAAGTAATTTCCTATTTGTGATTAATTTAACTAATCGATAGGTTTAAGTCCTTTCAAATTATATTTTTTAAATTGACACGTGGCCATATTTTGTTTGATTGCTGCAGTGTTGTAAGTGCTACTCTCGTATGTATATATATATATATATAAAACTGTAATTACATAAAGAATAATGCAGTTCGAAGTGAACTGTCAAAAGATGAAAGACTAAAACAGTGACAATTGTCTGAAATCTGTCCAACATAAAGCAGAAATAACAATTACAAAAGACATGTTATATAGTAGAAGGATTAACATGTATCAAGTACAACGATCAAATGGCAACATGAAGAGAGCAACACTTATGATCTGAATTTGAACAATCTTTGCAATTGTTTGGAACATCGAATGTATTTTTAATTGATATGCATTCATATTCTCTATTGATGAGCTTACTTTTGGAAGTGCTAGTTTTATATGTTTTTCTCTTCATAATTTTTTTTTAATATTTTCATTTCTTAATTATTGGGAAAAAATTATTAAATTTATGTTCCCATCTTTTTCATTTTTAGACCTTTTAAAATTTATTAATAATAAAAAGTTATGCGAGAAAATATAAATTAATGGTAAATTTTTTTTTTAAGAATTAAAATAAATAATAAATACATAGTTGAATTTATGGATATAAATAAAGTAATTTTGATTTATATTGTTGGAATTTGGATGAAGGAATATAACTCTCTCTCTCCCTCTCTCTCCCTCTCTCTCTCCTTCCCCATCTTTCTCTCTACTTCTCTCCATTTCCATCCTTCACTCTCTAATTTTCTCTATCTCCCTCCCACCTCTCTCTCTTCCTCCCAACCACCTTCCCTCTCTACTTCTCTCTATCTAACATATCCCTCTATACCTCTTTCTCTCTCCATGTTCCTCCCCTCTCTAATTCTCTTTATCACATCTCTCTCCTTCCCTCTCTAGTTTCTCTCTCCCTACCTGTCCCTCCCTCCTCTCTCTCACCTCTTTCTCTATTACTCTCTCCTTCCCTCTCTACTTATCTTTATCTTGCCATTCTCTCTCTACTCTCTGTGGATAGAGATGTAGGGAGAGAGAATTGAGATAGAGGGAGTAGAGAGCGAAGGAGAGAGAGAGAGAGAGAGGAAGCGAGGGAGGAGTGAGAGAGAGAGAAGTAGAGAGAGGAAGAAGGTGGGGACATTGACAAAGGGAAGGAGGGAGGGAGGGAGAGAGAACAAGGTATAAAGGGATAGGTGGGTAGAAAGAAGTAGAGATGGAGGGAGAGGTGGGGATAGAGAGATAGGTGAGAAAGAGAGAAAGAGAGAGAGATAGAGAGAGAAAGAGGAAGGAGAGAGGGAAGGAGAGGGAGGGAGAGAGAGGTGAGAGGGAAGAGGGAGGGAGCGAGGGATGGGTAGGGAGAGAGGTGAGATAGAAAGAGAGTAGAGAGAGAAAAGTGATAGAGAGAAGTAGAGGTAAGAGAGAGGTAGGTAGAGAGGGGGAGGGGGAGATAGAGAGTAGAGAGGGGAGGAGAGAGAGAGGGAGGGAGAGGTGAGATAGAGAGAGAGAGGAGGGAGCGAGAGACGAATAGGTAGGGAGAGAAAGAGAGAGGTGAGATAGAGTCTAGAAAATGAGTAGAGAGAGAGATAGAGAGGTAGGTAGAGAGAGGGAAATGATAGATAGAAAGAGTGGGGAGAGAGAGAAAGAGGGGGGACGGGGGAGAGATAGAGAGATGGAGGGAGAGGTAGGGAGAGAGAAGTGGGAGAGAGTAGAGAGATAAGGTAGGTGTAGAGATTAAGAGAGGGAAGGAGGAGAGAAAGAGGTATAGAGGGATATGTAGGTAGAGAGAAGTAGAGAGGGAAGGAGAGATGGAGGGAGAGAGAGGTGAGAGAGAGGTAGGTAGAGAGATGGAGGGGGAGATAGAGACAAGTAGAGAGGGGAGAGAAGTAGAAATGGAAGGAGAGGTAGAGATAGAGGGAGAGATAGGGATGGAGAGAGAGAAATCTAGAGAGAGGTAGGTAGAGAGAGGGAGGGGGAGATAGAGAGAAGTACACAGGAGAGAGGGGAGGAGAGGTAAGGAGGGATGGAGAGAGAGGTGAGATAGAGAGAGGAGGGAGGGAGGGATATTTAGGGAGATGGAGAGAGAGAGTAGAGAGGGAAGGGGGGAGAGAGAGGGAGAAGTGAGAGATAAAGGTGATAGAGGGAGAAGTAGAGAGGTAAGGAGAAATCTAGAGAGATTGAGAGAGGGAAGGAGGGAGAGAGAGGTATAGAGGGATAGGTTAGATAGAAAGAAGTAGATAATGAAGGTGGGTTGAAGAAAGAGAGAGAGGTGAGGGATAGATAAAATTAGAGAAGGAAGGAGGGAGAGGGAGGTGAGATAGAAAGAAGTAGAAAGGGACTGGAGAGAGAGAGAGGAGAGAGAGGGAGAGGGAGAGGGAGAGAGAGAAACATAAAGAGGAGTGATATAAATGTTGAGGAGGTATAGAGGTGAGAGAGGCAATCTTGAGGGATGTGGGTGGCAAAGAGGGAGGGAGATGAGAGTGGGGGGAGGAGGGAAGGAGAGGTAGGGAGGGAGGGAGAGAGGTGAGATAGAGAGAGAGAGAGAGGATGGAGGGAGGGATAGGTAGGGGAGAGAGGTGAGAGAGAGATGTGATAGAGAGAGAGAAGTAGAGAGGTAAGGAGGAAAGTATAGAGATTGAGGGAGGGAGATGGAAAAAGGTATATAGAGATAGGTTAGATAAAGAGAAGTAGAAAGAAAAATTTGGTGGAAGAGAGATAGAAAGAGAGAGAGTTGAAGGGAGGGAGAGAGGTAAAGAGGGATAGTTGAGATAGATAGGAGAGAGAGAGGGTGAGGAGAGATAGAAAGACAAAGACAAAGACAAAGAAAAAGTCAAAGAGTTCAAAAAATGTATTCCAAAAAGTCATGCTTCACATTTGGCAAGCGCCAAATTTGGTGCTCGTCAAATAATGCATTGCATTGGGAAATACCAACCCAAAGGGTTAGATGTTTCCTTGGGAATCCAACCAAAAGGTTGCATCACCATTTCATGCCAAGGACATAATTTTGTGAAAGTGTAACAAAATTTCAAACTTTTTGGTCGTGCTAACCATCAGGTTTGCACATCTTTCAATGTAAGTTTAAAAAAAACCGTGATGACATTAGGCTCTCTCTTACCTATATAACCATACTTTTTTTAACGTTTTGATTATGTTAAGGTTTTCATCTATAACTTCTCTTGTTAGTGCCTCCATTTTTCATCAAAAACCAACATGTGATAGTTTTGGTATAGTTTTTTACTCATTCATTGAATTTTGAAAAAAAAAAAATATTTTTATAAACTAGATTCCATTCTACACATAATGAAAAAAAATTGATTAGTTTTCAAAAAATTTAAGGGGGAGCATGCTCAAATTTCATCTTTTTCAGGATTTGTCCACTTCGAAAATTTGTAAAATATTGTTTATTCATTAAAAAATTAGCTAAAACAAATCAGGATAAACTAAATGGTGTTAGCTAATTTTTCATTGTCTAGATTTTTGAAATTCCAAAAAAAAGTTAACATTTTAGGGAGGCCACAACATACACTATGCTAATTTTTTGATTAAAAAGGGCCACTTTTGGTGGCCCCCATTTTTGAAACCCTTAATCTTCATTTTTTTTTAAAATAGTAGCTTAGAAAATAGATTTGGAGTACCACAACTCTTGTTCTTGTTACATTTTTAAATTCTAAGTGTAACTATCTTCATTTTCTCATGAACATTAGAATTTGCTGATTTTTTTAAAAAAGGTGACATCTTAAGAGCCAGTTTTGTGTCACAACTTGGCGCACTTACCCACAATGGGTAATACAAAGGTAAATAAATTTTAAGTATGCATTCTATTAGCTCTACATGTCCTTTTTCATTGTCATTGTTTTCTCAAATTATAGTTTCAACTTTACCATACTCAGTTTTTAGTCACTATTTTCTCTCTCCACTATTTATGTACTCATTTGTAGTACATACAATTCAAGGGGGCATATTTTTACTAATTATATTCCTAGTTCATCTATAATCTCAAAATGCACACATATTTTAGGGGCTCAGAATCTCTAGATTGAAAAAAATGATCATTTTTATTACAATTTATTTTTTCTAAGTGTTTACATTTTGGTATGCTTGCACACTTAATTTTGTACACACCAAAGTAGGAAAAATATAAAAGAGAAAATTTTGCATTTCTCGCTCTTGTATAAGGTCTCTTTAGATTGATGTCTCAATTGAATAATGTAATCACATAATTTGAATCATTATTATATTAAATCACATTCTTATATTGAAAATCTCGCTAACAACATAATTCTATCATTTAAACAAAATCATTAGGACAATCTCATCCCCAACTTTGAAATAGGGATTCCCCATTGTATTTATTATAATGGTCGCATAATTTACACCGAAGGCATAACCAATTTGAGAGAGGCCAACCTGAAATTTGCAATCAACAGTTGAAGTCCTTGGTCGACTATCAAATTGATCAGCTCCCTTGATTTGTTTCCTCATATTTTTTCACCCCCGCATTAACGCTGCATTCAATGTACCACCTTCTATGATGCATTGATTTCCACTTGCAACTGTCCACCTGGGCTTGTGGCTGCCACAGATTTTGCGAAGGCGATAAGCCTAGCTATGGGCTCTTGCGCAATTTCAAGAAAAGAATAGTCCCTCATGTTACCCAACCCTTCAAACACATCATCGTATAGCCTCTTCTAGCTCACAAACAGAACACAGATGCTGATTTTTGCAGCCCAAATTCATTTATCACTTGGAAATTCGTGTAAAGACTCAAAGATCTTTAAAAAGGAAGAAAACCTGCAAACCCTTGAAAGAAAACTCTTATAGGACTGGAATTAGCTCATCACCAATCGATAATTTCTTCAATTAAATCATATTTTCTGTGTTCTTTGCTTTTATTTTTTCACAGATACTGTGTAACCCTTCTGACACATGGACAATTCTCTAATTATGGTTGGTGGGAACTCGTTTTGGGTGGAGAAAATAATGAAAAAAAATGGAGGCAACATCTCCCCGGGGGCCTTATGAGTTCATCTCAGCAGGCTTGTTAAGGGAGACCTAGTTATGAGCATGCAAAACAAGTGACTAGGAGGATTCTTTGTGTGTGGCAATCAAGGCCCAGGTTTGATCTTCTGAGTACCATCTCATATCTACTAGGTTGAAAGTAATCTTATTGATGACAGCTAAGATACTGTAACATATAGCATATTTGTGAAATATGATAGGATTTTTATGTGACTTGTATTATAGCTTTAGGATTTCTGTGCAAGGTTACATTGGTTCATACTATTTGTTAGCTAAGATAACCTTTCTGTAGTCAAACTTAGAATTTGGCTTGGTATCATAGTCAGAATGGAATTAGCATTCAAGCCCTGACATTATATGATCAGTTTTAGGTTGCAACTAGTAGGTGTTACTTCACGATTATGTGCAATTAGAATAACTTACAAAATGCTCAGTTTTAGTGTTTCAATACTCTGCTAGACTGCACTTTACATGTGACAAGGGAACCACCTAGGGGTTTCACATTTTCCGTGAGTATAAGAAACATTCGTGGTATTTCTCCTTGCAAACTTTGTCCATCCTTTCCCATCAACTTGTTGATGACAAGACACAATCTGTGCAAAATCTTGAGCTCCCATTCTGGTGTATGTGGGGAAGGATGATAGAAAATTTGTGGAATTTGGAACATACAACGTCCCTCATAGTGTATTACACACTCACTATGTGCACCCATGGGCATAAATTCTGATGGGTGTCCATACCCTATTTTAAAGCTCCCATGTTGGCGTAGGCATAATGCATACTAAGAATATTTGTAGAATTTGGGTTTACACCTGCTAGATTCCATTTGCTTGAATGTTTCTAAAGCCCTTGAGCAAATCCATTTTATGCATATCCTGCAAATATTGCACTCTATGAGACCACGTTTCTTTGAGGCATCCTGTCACAAGATACACGCGCCTTGTCTACGCGCCCAAAGTTTGTATACCTATCTGCCTAGAAGTTGCAATTGTGACATTTGACAAATATCCTCTATCCTTTATGATTTGATGTATGTTCATATCCTGTTGCAAAGCTCCCATTTTGGCGCAAGCAGTGGGGATGCTGGAAAAAGGTTGTGGAATTCGGCTTTACAACCGTCGATTGCAATTGCTTGAAGATCCCTAAGATCGTTTTAAACAAATCTATTTTGTTCATATCTTGCAATTCTTGCATTCCATGAGATCACATTTCTTTGAGGCATTGTGTCAAACAGTTCACGTGCCTTTCTGTTCTTCCACATTTTGCATGCATTTTTTTCAATAAATGAGAGTGTTGGTTAAAATATTTGCCAGTTAAAGGTTCGATTAGAACAAGCATTTCAGTCACATTATGCTTGAATGGTAATTCACAGCTTAAGCAGGAGTCCTTGATATTTTCCAACATTCTTTTCCTATGCTCAGTACCTCTACTTCCATTCCATGGAGTGAGTCAGGGCAGGTTACAACACTATGGTCACAATCTCATCATTCTACTTAGGATTTCTATACTATTCTGTATCCATATAGTGTTGTGCATCAAGGTTTGAAGCTATGTAGAAATGTTTGAAGCTGAAAACGGGGGTTCAAAGCCCTCAAAATCTTCTGGTAGTGGCTACAAAATAAATATAAAAAGCTTCACTAAAAGATTACAAATTTTGTATGGCCACTAGAAAGAGCATAGGCAGAGCTTCTGGGGCACTTGCGAGAACGGTTTCACCCCTTTTCTTCTGAAGATTTGCATTATTTGAAGTTGTCGGGGTAGAATATACGGCTTTTAGAGCACGATTTTCCAGAGATTGTAATGTTGTTCATGGGAAATTAGATGCACTTTCTATGCAGCTAGATAAAGGCTACTTTGCTTCAAATATCTAAACTTCATTTAACAAATATGCTATTTGTGATGCAACTGGTAATCAACATACTGTCAGCCCTCAAATTCAATAAAGGAGAAGTGATACCAACTGGGTCAATAGCACGACACAATTTGTGCAAAGTCTAAAGTAAATATGAACAACAAATCGACCCATTCCTTCACCTACACAAGAATTTTCACTTGCCTGAATGTCCTCTGTGAAATCATACTAAGGTGCTTAGGGTTGGTTTGATGTGTTGTTCTTTTTTTCCTTGTTTTTTTTTTCTTATGCTATTCGTTTATTTATTATTGTATTGATATCTTAGTCTGCTCTTATAGAGGAGTTCTTGTGCAGGTATTATTGATATCTCTACTAATTGCAAGAAAATAGTACATAAGGATTATCAAATACCCATTTGCTCAACTTCATTAAGTTCATTCATTGAGACATTTTTTTCTTATTTATTTCTACTGCTATTGTGGCCCCACTGAGTTAACTATATTGGTATTTACACTTTACTAAGTGGGTGCTGTAATTATTTGCATTTAGCTGAGTGGGTGCTATAGTTTTGCTTGAATTCATCATTTTCATTGCAGTTCAGAGGCTTTAGAGCCTCTTTTTTTGAATAGAAATGGATGAATCAAGCAATGCACTGACATCTGGTCCAGATGGAAGCAAAAGAAAAGTTTCGTATTTTTATGATTTAGACATTGGGAACTACAATTACAGCCAGGGTCATCCCATCAAGCCTCATAGATTCAGAATGGCTCACAACCTAATTATGCACTATGGGCTAAATGAGAATATGGAAATCTATAGGCCGAATCTATTACAGAGCAAGGAGCTCAGGGTATTCCATGCTGATGATTATATCTCATTTCTTTAGTCTGTTACACCTGAACACAACACAAGCAGCTCAGGCACCTGAAGAGATTCAAAGTTTCAATGTAGGAGACTGCCCCGTGTTTGATGGGTTGTATAATTTCTATCAGACTTATGCAAGGGGCTCTTTCAGAGCGGTAGTTAAAGTCAATAGCAGGGATGCAGAAATAGCCATTAATTGGGCTGGTGGTCTCCACCATGTAAAGAAGTGTGAGGCATTTGCGTTTTGCTATGTTAATTTTTAAAAAAAAATGGTGTGGTAGGGTTTTGTAAAATTTTCATGCAAACTCTGCCTATTTTATCTCATGTGTGCATCGTATCCCTACAAACATATAGCTTTTGTGAGGTATTCTTCAAGATTCTCCATGAGACTTGTGGACATAATTCCAGGGCAAGAGGAACAATTATGTACCCCTCAAAAATAATTTGACATTTCCATACTGACGTTGCTATGTTTAATAAGTTATTGCAAGATCTGAAGCAGAATAATTCCTTGGGTTCATAAGTGCTTGGCTATCTCATGTTCTAATTGTTAAGAAAATCTTTCACTGCCTATAGTCAATTCATTAGCATTTTTAGATTTTAGAATTAAGTGGAAATTGCACAGTTGGTAAAAGCAACAGATAACTCTTTCATTTAAAGTAATATCTCTAAACTTTTAGAAGTACAACATATTTATTTTATTCTCTTTTAAAGAAGAAAAAATAAAATGACACCGTGTTGTTTTAATAGGTTAAATAAACAGTTTTATATTAGTTGTTTTCCAAATATTAAATAGATCTATTGTTTACTAATTGAACCGTGTGACGGAATTTCACAAAATACACAATATATCTTTATCTTTGTATTCAATTGCATACATTCTTATAATTGCAATTAACCATTCCATTTTTCAAGTTCCCTTTCATTTGTATACTATTTCCATTTAAGTTTTTTCATGTCTTGCTTTTATAAGTTATATACACATTGTTCTATTTGAACCAATATGTCTCAAAAACAAATATATCCATTGGAGACTCACTTAGCCAGTCAAGCCATGGTGGTCAACGTTAACCTCTTGTTCACTGCCATTATTGCATAGTCGTTCCTGGCGCTTCTATGCAACTTGAATTATGGCATTTTGATCCTCTTTGCAGGTGTGGTGTTTCTTATGAGTATTTTATTTACTTCTTCCTGAAACCAAGGGCATTCCCATGGAAGAGATGAGGTTTTAATAGGAGAAGCATTGGTATTGGAAAAGAATTGTGAAGGACGATAATAACTAGCCTAAAGACATGGAAACAAATATGGTCAACAAAGGATTTTAGGCTAGGGGATTGTTACATCATTTGTAATAAATTTTATGTAATGGAACTTAATTTTTTTGGCTTTATATTTTATGTTAAGTTTGTTTGTCTACTGGTAAGGTCATTGAGTTGCTGAATTCTTGGTTTTGTATATGTATAGCAGTGAGCTGGCTATAGATGACTTAGCACAAATGGATGTGTTTTAAAAGTGTTTTGGCACATGATCACGGTATACAGGGACTCCAAGTTGCAGAAAATGAATCTGCACTTTATTGGTTATTTAAGCCCTTTTACTAAATGCCACATACCTTGTGTATGTTTATAACATGCTGCAGAGCTCTTGTTTGGGTTTGGACATTCACTAGAGTGGTTCATATTTCCAAGTGTATAAGGTGTAGATTCATTTTAGAGAGCTTGGAGTGTATGTAAACCATCCATTACGATGCCTGAGAGGAAATTTGGTCCACTTTAGGCAATTCTTTTTTATTGAACTCATATTTTGATACATGTTGGGAATATGTAATCAACGGTGAAGTGATTACATTGGACACCAGTTTGTTGCATTTGGTAATTTCAAATGATCTTTCCAATGAATTTTCAATCGATTTTTTTCATTACTAGTCTACTAAATATTTATGCTTGAATACTACTCTGTAAATAGCTCAATGAGGCCAAATTTGTCTGTCTCCTGCAAGGCATTTGAAGTCCAAACATAGGCTTCTGTTGCCACTACTGATTGGCAGATTGAAGTAGCTCTTCAATTTGAGAAAAAAATATGAAGAAAGAGAGCATGTTTTGGCTCCTACCACTGCAAGAAAGCATAACTCAGGGTTTGATTGACATTTAAAAAGACTTCTCACATTGATAATTATGGAAAAGTAAGTTGTTTGCAGAATCTTGTCTCATAATTGTATGGACTATTGAACCCTGAGTCTTTAAATCCATTTTTGTTTTGCATTTCACAAAGTAAACAACTATATCACTTTTTGGGTCAAAATTATTGAAAAGACCAAAATTTAAAGCTATAGCATAATACTAAAAACTAGACATCGGTTTACTCCTCAATGGGAGCTGCTATCGATCTGATTTTCTTTGAGAAGAAAATGTGGAGCTATGGTAAGCTTTTGTACTACTTGGAATCTTCTCCACTATAGTAAGACAAATTTGATGTTGCCTAAAATGTATATACAAAAGGTTTATTTGGACATTTAATTCTAAGTGACATTAATAGATGTTAATATTAATAACTGCATGTTTCCTACCGCTATAATCTGGACTAAGATGTTAGTCCAACAGGGAACACCTAGTTTTCCACAATAAAGCCTTTCTGTATACATTCATTCCTATGTATAGTGAAAATGATCTTTCATTTGGTTTATTCTTGGATTCCTGCTAATGCATGGATCCTCATGTGCCCTCCTATATTTGGCTTGCACCACATTTCCTCATTCAACAATCGTAGCCTTCCGTTTCTATTGCATGTCAACTTTTCTATCTACAAACTATGTGATCTACTTACAGAAAATCCATTCAAGGAAGCTATTAAAGAAAAATACTTCTCTATGCTAAAATTTCATTGGGATTTGAATGCACTACAGGTAATAATTATGCATCATCAAATCCTTTATAATTTGGATTTTGTTTTGAAAAAGCATCTGAAATGTGTACAGTTAAAATTGCAAGTAAAGATCCTGATTTTATCTTGCAATTTAAAATCTTTTTATAGACAATTTATATACACTTACTGGTTTGGTTTCAGGTATCTAAGTTGGCTTAATTATTCCTCTCGAATTTACCCCCTGTTTCAAGGGAGGCTTTGCATACCACTAAAACCGTTCCACCACTGTCTGTTTAAAGGGATATATGACAAGGCTTCACTTGAGGAAAAAGCCATAGTGGGGCAAATGATCTTGAGCTTTAGCATTTTAATTTGTAAAATTATTTGATTCTTCCTTCCTCTGTTCCATATATAGAGCTGAGCTTGCAGATGAATTCTCCTTTATTATTTTTCACACCAGTTTCTATGATTTCTTCTTTTTCTTTTATAGCTCCAATTCTAATTTAGTTTAAGCTAGACCAACCTTTTGGTTCCTCTATCTCTTCTCTATAGTCCCTATGACCAATTTTGGCCACTTACAAAGTGGGATCCATTCAAGATAAAATGTCAAGTCAAAGTGAAACTGAAAGTAGAGATAATGTGATTGTCCTATCATCTCTATCACATAATTTAAATGTTCAAAATCAAATGATAAACCAGGGTAAAATGGAGGATAATGATAAAGATATTCAAGATAAAATGTCAGAACATAGTGAAACCAAAGATAATTGCATTATTTTATTAGATGTCTCCTTCATTGATTAGCCAAAATGCGTTGACAGAAAGTTGCATGCCTCTAATAAAGTACTCTAAATGGAAAGGGAGATGTTTTTCAAGGTCCTCTGCCTCCTAAAAACTTTACCAATAGAAGTGCTTCCATGAATCCAAGGTATATATAGCTTTACAACCCAATCTTGTCATTTTTTTGTAGATTGAGCAATTTCCTTTTCTCTAGAATACCATCATTTGAACTTATCAATTATTCACAATTAAGGTATTTTACATTGAAATAAACTGAAATTGTTTTTAAATATTTTGTTCAATACAGATCGTGATCTATTCTAATTTTTAAAATAAAATGTTTGCAACAAATAGACCGAATTTTTTTTCTATTTTTTATATGTTGAATACATATTTTTAAATTTCAACCAATATATCTACATAAACTCTAATACAACCATACAATTGTTTGACATACCCCATTGCACACCTAAAAATGCAATTGCTAGTTTTATATCATAAGATTAATTTCAATTAATTCTCAAGCTAATAAATCTCTTGGCATACATCGACTTTTCAGAAATTTCCTAGTTGCGTGGCGAACACGTAAAAGTATAGGCCATTACTAGACGAGAAATTGCACCGCAGGTAGGCCCACATGAAGCACTGACTTTCCTCCCTTTCGCCGAAAGCCAAAAGAAATTGGTCTGTTGGGTACCATTCTTCTCTTTGAAAGACAACATCCTACTTTCCACAGTCCAACAATTTCGTGGAAACAAATCTTGCATTCCCTACAATTATAATAACCGGGAGAGATGTTTGCAGGAGAGAAGCAATTACAGAACCATATTTGTTTTGGGGAAAAGCTTGAGGAGTTTGAGAAAATGGAAGAAGAAAGAGAGACAAATACCATAACAGCCGCCTTGATTATGAGCGCATCTATCATGCTGTCCATAACCATTCTCACAAACGTCGATTTTCACAAAACAAATATGATCATCTTGCAAGCATTTGTGATATTGGAAACTATGGCAATATATTCCTCACTGGGAGTTCTCACGGTAGATTTATTGATGGAAAGAAAAGAGTAGTCTCAAACACGCGTGAGCGGGCAGATCCGCACAATGGTGGTGTTGATTTCAATTGGGTGCTGTTTAGCGGGTGCCTTTCTAGCTTCGAGTTTCTTCAAATTCTCCCATCCCTTACTTTTATAGCTCCTCCGTCATTCCAGGGAACTTTGAAGGAGATTATATATTATGCTGAGGGAACTATGGTGGATGCATCTACAGGGCAAAAGACTCAGTGAGCTAGAATTGCGTATTTCATAAATACAGTCAAATGGACATCCAATATGGTGGTTATAGGCCCGACTATGGAGTCTCAGGACTGCGACAACAATTTATGGAATAGTGGGCTTCATTAATGTTGCCTGTACTCACTGTTTAGGTGGTGTAGCACTGTGCATTTTGTTACTGAATACATAATTTTATAAGGAACTTATTTTGGTTGTCTGTATTATCCGCCATCATTATTTTTAAGATAATTGGTTCGCTGGATTTCTTTTCTTCAATGGGAGTTAATTTGTGTGCTCAATTCTTCTTCTTTCAGTCTTTGTCGTGGTTTGTAAATGTAGTTAATAATTTTGTAGTTTTTTTATTGAGCAAAATCTTTGGGAAAATTAAATTGAATTTTAATATATTAAAAGTATTTTTTTCTTAATTTATGCTTTATATATGTTTTTGATATAAAAAACAGCAAAATTAGGGTGTTGTCCCTTTAGTACAAGGCCCCACAGGCCATCAACAACAAAGTAACACTAACAACAAGGTCTAGAAACCTAACCAACACCCTAAATAATTCATTTCAAAAAACACATCCAAACTTAACACAAATACTAAAACTAATAGTAATGCCCATCATGAAACCATGATTTAAAGCAGTCTTAACCACAAACCACCAAGGGTCATACCAGTCATAAGGAAACATGAAAACAATAATAGTATCATTAGTAAAATTAAAAAGAAACGATGGCCATTGAGGCTAGCACCAGCTAAAAAACCAAATCCCCCACGACCCTAATTCTTCTTTCCACTGCATGGCTTGATTAAAGTTATAGTAGCTCAATCTTCAGTGAGGAACCTAAGAAGTTCCTTGTTGACAACTTCTTCCTCCACATTGTTCGTGGACTTGTCCTTCTGCAACAGACACAGAGTGGTGGTGGACTTGTGCAAGATCTTTAGTGCGAATCGAGTAACATCCTGTAACCTTTCTCCAAACTTTCCACTTTGCATTTAAAGTTGTCAACCTCCTCCTAGACAACATCTTGTTTATTGCAAGCTTCCTCTATGGGTGCCTTTCCCTCAACAATGTTCGATGCCCTAGACTTGACCTCCTTGATCCTAATACTGACAGACCTAAAGGACCCCTTTTAATGCTTTATATATGTTATGTTTTATTTGAATTATTAATATTATTTATTATTATTATAATTATAAATAATTAAAATAAATATTTTCATATTAATGAAGTAATAATTGATAGTATAAAATTGAAAGTAAAGAAAAAAAATTATTATTTGTTATCATGTGGGGGTTTTATTTTTATTTATTGAGTATAAAGGAATTAATTTAGAAAGATTTTTTATGTATTCTTTTTTTATTAAGATAAGTTGGGTTTTTAATATGGCTCAAACTCTATTACGATTTAGCAAAATAGTAGAAACACAAGGCGTATCAAACAAGTTGCTCAAGAAGATCAAACAAATCAAGTCAAACCAATACTTGATCCAATCCTATCCATCTTCACCTAATGGCTTGGATTGCTGATAAGAGACCAACTTAAGAAGACCTTTCTTCCTCTTTTGTACAACTATCCATGAAGAATTGGCATCTAAATTTGTAAACTTAAGAGGAGGAGTCCAATGCTTTAAAATTCATCAATGATGATTATGTAGAAAAGACTGGATAGATAAAAAAATCTACAATTCAAACCCTTACTCATGAAAAAATTCACAAAGTCAATCACTTCTTTCCCTAGAGACACCACAAGAGCAACATAAGCACAAAGAAAAGGTAGTTTTTTCAAACTCTTACCCATGGTAGTTCATGTAACCTCCATAGTAGAAGAAGGGAAAAAGGCATCCCAACATGGTTATTCGTTACATCCATAAGTAACTAGGTGAATAGGAGGTCGTGCATGCAACATGCCCAACCCTGCCAATAAGAAGACTTAATCCATTAAGAACCTGAAGAGACCATTGAGGTTTGACAATTTGACAAAAATAAACCAATAGTAAGAGTAGAGAAATATGGTAGTCACTAAATAGGATTAACATTCTCTAACCCAGTAAGGGTTGCAAACATCCCATGACCAAAAGACTTTTGTGAAATGTACTTTGGAAAAGGTAGAACAACACCAAAAGACACTCATAGAATGTCCTCAAGTGAAAGCAACACAAGAGGTAGCCCATCAGGAAACCCAAGACTATGCAGTAGTACATCCACAAATGGATCCCTAACCAAATCGACCAAGAGAGTGCAAATAGGGGATGAAGAACCAATGAGTAGGAACCCTTCATTTGAAATGGAAGAGTGAGATAGAACAATTAAACTCTTTATGTATTTGTTGGGAAATAACATTATAGAAAAAAGTATTAATATTGTTTTAAATTATTGGAATTAGATTCAAACATTATAATAATTATAGAAAATTGATTTTGAATGGTTGATATTATTTGTATCAATCAAAAATTTAGTATTGAATGGATGTATCTTTATATTATTTATAATATATTAGATCTTAAATTAATCTACAATTTTCTTTTATCCTTATGATCTTATATATTTTTGAAACTAAAAATTGAACACACACAAAATACATATCTAGTTTCATATTTGCACATATTTCAGTTTACATTTTTTGTGAACCCAATTTTTTTGTGAGTTCCACAATGGTTGATTTATTTTTTCAAATCTTCAATTCATTTGATAATTCCTTCTCTCAAGATGAAGGATATATGTTGGATTAGATAAATTAGAAAATTTCAATATTCTTTATATTTTGAAAAAAATCTAACACAATTTCTTCCAATAATTATATTCTTCTAAAAAAAGAATATTTTTATAAATATGTTTGAACTCTAAAGATAAGTATATGGGGGGTAAATTGATCCACCCCCTTTTCTTATCTTTTAACCATTGTTTAGTGTATCCTAGATCAACCTCAACCTTCCAATTTCAGTACTCACATAGCTTAGTCAATCTCATGCAATCTACCCATATCTACTCATTTTCATGTAATTTCTCCAACTTGCAACACAAGGTGAAAAAAAACATGTTAACCTTGTTTTCACCTCCCTTCCTCCTTCGAATCCTATCATCTTTGTTGTTTCTCACCTTCCTTTTAGAAGCACATGATAATAAAATATTAATGAAAAACTACAAGATACAAAACCAAAAGTCTCATTTTGGGATCTAATAAAATCTTCTCCCTCTTACCAAGATCCCTATGTCATCTTCTATGAAACAAAATGAGGTTTCTTTTCTATTGGATTGTATTTATAATAATACAACTAGTATTACCTTCCTTCAATCTAAACTTTCCCCTCCATAAGTTAAGCAATTAAATGAAAGGCTTGTTATCATTATTGACATTAATTCTATAGGAATTAAATGAAAACTTTTTAATAATGGTTTGGGTCTTAATTTTTGTAGCATGGAGTTTCTTAATAATATTAATGTTGGCACTTAGATTCTTTTACTCTTTTGAAACTTTCAATAAGTGGTTTTGATAATGTTGGTCATCAAACCTTATACACCATTCCTTTTCTTACTGAGTTCAACACTATAATTTTACCCACCATGATCCATGCCATGTTGAGAAATATTTTCTATAATATCCTACTAGGTAGACTAGGGATTCATAGGATGGAAGTAATCTCCTTGACTCTACATCAACACATAAAAATTATCTATAAGGGAAACCATTTATGATTGAAGAAGATTCAGATCTACAAGTCGTTATTATAAATAAACTAAATCTACTTCTACAAACCCTCTAATGTGCTACATAATTTCATGCCTTCTTCATCTACAACATGTACATTACATCATCACCTTCTATTGATGAAGCCATATTCCTTCATCATTCTTCTCCTAATAATAATATTTCTTAGTGATGATTAGGGCTCCTTGGACTTCTCTCCTTTCATGGGTGAATACAAGGTACAATTCTTTCCCACCTTAACATTCTAAACATAAAATCAATTCCTCCTACAACACAATATTTAAATCTCCTAAAGGCCCCCCTTCCTCTTCTCAATCATGTGACTACACAACACTATTGATGTTACACACCTAACTTTAACTATGTTTTACTTTTTACTTTTGAAGTAATTAGTAGATGATTACACATGATTCAATGATTTGATGTTCAGGAAAATGTTTGGAAAAATCAAATTTTTCATGAGTTATGTTTATTTGACTCAAAATTGACATGTGTTTAAAATTTGTCAAGGTGTGATGATTTCATAAGGATTATGAAATGATTAATGATGCAGTAATCTCATGTTGTTGATTGCAAGTTGCGTTCAGTAAATAGGTTTCTGCCCTCCGAGAAAGGGAGGGAGAGCATGATCAGAGAGAAGGGAATAGATACAAGTAAAAAAACTGGTTGTCACCATCTTAGGTCTAGTGTTGGTGCACATTGTTGAACCTAGTTGAGTCGGGTAAGTGATACTCGACCCTTTTGGTCTAAGTTTACTCTAGATTCAACAAGTTGTCGATGTCGTTTAAAGTCTAGTTCATGTTGTTTAATGTGTTTAGAAGCTTGTTGATAGTAATCGATTAGTCGACTTTTGTGTTGATATGATTCTCTTAAGGGTTATTAACTCTCTTTTATTATATAAAACAATTGAATATATGAAGGTAGGTGAACATGAGATAAGGTAAGTATATGTACACATATACGTTCAAGTACGAATGGATACATATATGCATGCATAAGTTATTACGATGAAAATGACTCCAATATAAGTATGTTCATAGATGTATAACGGGAGATCTATAAATGCTTTTACTTAATGACTTTCATTATGACATTACATGTGGATGTTGATCCTTTAGGAGCATCGTTGAATCCGTTCATTTTGATGAATATGCTAGCTAGATAATGTAACGACCTATATTGTCAACCTTTCCCATGATGTTAATATTTCTTAATTATTATTATGTTAAAATATATGTTAAAATATATGTTAAAAATTGGCACAGCTACATATACCGAGAGTTAACGACGGATCAACTCTTAGTAAAAGAGGGACACTCATATTTGAATTGCTCAACCCTTTAATGAGGGGCTTAATTGAATGTTATGGCAGTAAGTATATATTATGGTAGTAAGTATATATACATTTACTAATGTCTAAATGCCATCGTAAAGCCCTTTTTGTCGCTACATTAAATTTGAAGGTGATAGAAGTTTCAATTCAATGGAAATGCTTTTGAAAAGCTATTACAAGGCCACGTCATAATGCTTGAGGGTGGCGAATGCTTAAGGAATGTGCAAGTCAAGTGTTACCATGATTGCAGTCGTGGCTATCTCCACAATTTGTTAAGTGATAAATGATTGCTTTTAACCGTTCTTGATGGGAATTATCTTGGGAATGAATAATAACCACTGGGATAACAATTTCTATCTGCTTTTACCTCTACTTGAATGTGGAATCTCATAGGAAGAGGGGAGGCGATAACTATTTGAGTGTAACCGTTCCTCCATGGAACGACATGTATAGGAGGTAAAGGTTCTTTTTGTGATCTTTTATTCCTTCTTATGAATGGTTCTGCAATGGCGGGAAGCTGTTTTCAAAGAGGGAAGTCTTATCAGGTTGGGATCTCTCGAAATGAAACCTTCTTCATGCTTTGCATAACTTGAATTTACCATGTATCCTTGGTAGCCTTCATCTCACCTCTTTCAAATAGGTAAAACCATTCTATAACGAATTTTGAATAGATTTCTTGCTCCACAGATCAGACCATTCTTTTGGGGGGGGGGCGGGGCAGTATGGTGGATATGGCAACAAGGGGAAGGAAGAGACATGGGGAGGAGGACAATGGAGGCTGAACTAGGAATACCTTCACATTGGAAGGACTGTGCTCAGGTAGAGTAAAGAATCTTATCCTTGCATACAATTTCAGTTACGAGTTCCTTTTATATCAAACTCTGATAGCATGCATATCATATGGGGTTGATGCTTGTATATCTATTACTATGGTGTCCTTATCTCTGATATATTCTATATGGTAATGGCTCGAGACCTTATGGTCGGGCTTGAATAATCTTTAAAGCTTTTCTTTTCATTTCAGAGGCTCAAGACCTTATGACTGGGTTGTATTACTCTCTATTCTTCACTATGTCTAGGCTCGAGACTTATGGTTGAGCTATACTATATTATATTCCTTGCTGTGACTTTCTTGAGGCCATGGAGGCCGAGATTCAATTCATTGTATTCCTTCCTATACTAAAGCTCACAGTTATGAAAGTCAAGCTATATTGCAATATTTACCATGTTATACTAGTAGCTCAAGGTCACAAAGGCTGGTGAGCTTAATGCATTGTAAACCATACTATAACAATGGCTCGAGGCCATTATAGCTGAGCATTTATATAAACTACAACATATACACGTTGAATAACAATGTCGATAGAATAAAACTGAGCTATGTCTTGAGTAAGGAGTCGAGCCTAAGGTGTTCATACTATGAGAAGTGCCAAACTATGGTATTTTACTAGTTGGTGATTCGGCCTGCATATAACCAATATGGCCACCATGACTAGGGTGATGCTTGAAATGGCCTTAAACATAACTATGCTTACAACACACAAAAAAAATCTTTATTTAACTTGCATGGAAAGCCGATTGTGGTTATGAAGGGTTTATTAAATATTTATGACTGTACTTGCTTACCCTCAACAAAGGAGGTGGTGTGATCATCAATGATCATAGTTTTATCATATGGAAGCTTGCATGTTAGCCAAATCATTAGTATTAGAATTTGTTCTACTTTTGATAGCCAAGACCTATATGGTTATTATTACAAGATTTAAACCTTGTTTTACTTATGAGTGAACTTTATGAGGATAGTGTTTATTAGCAAAAGCTTGTAAGGGTAATTTGAGCTATCAATTTTTATGAAACCATTCTATTTAGTTAAGGCGAGGTATGCCTATAGCATCAAGAATATGATTCTATCCTATGAGATAGTTTAAATTGGAATTGAGAACCATGGATAGACCTAGGGTGGTGAATATGGTTTGACTTATGATATGATTAGAAAGTGGAATAAGGTGAAGTGGAGTCACAAATTCCCTATAACAAAGCTTAATTATTAATGATAGTTACTATGATAACTAAGACACATCTTATGTATTTAAAGGATATGTTAACTCCTTGTTGGAGAAAGAGAAAATAGATAAGAGGAAATTTGTATTGTCTTGTAGGCGGCACTAAGTGCCTCCCTAGTTTATTGGTGGAACTACTTGTCCTAGGTAATTATATACTTACGAGAATGGATACTATGGTTAGTATGAAACTATTATAATTCACCGTAAATGGAAGCTCTCTAAACAAATGGCCATGCTTCATGAATGAGGTATAAGATATTAAAACCTAACTTATGTTGGAAGATTGACTTAGATCAAGACTATTGATATGAAATGATAGTAATATGAAACTATTATATTTCACCGTAAATGTAAGCTCGAGCTTTACAAATGACCATGCTTCACAAATGGGGTATAAAATATTAAAACCTAACTTATGTTGGAAGATTGACTTAGATCAAGACTATTGATATGAAATGATAGTATTCTTTTAGATATTACATTGGTGAAGGAATACCTTGAATACTATGCTTATTCATGTATGTAAAATGTGAATTCACATAATGTCAAGTGGTCTAGGAAAGACTAGAAGAATTTTGTTCTTATGATTTTTTGCACTTATGTTACTACCTTTGGAAAAACAAAGATGTTTGATATTCCATGTATTGGGTTAGAGAAGATAAACCCTAGTATTGAACAAGGAGGATACAAGAAATCTATAACTCTTATGTCGGATATGACATTGCACACAAATATACTGATTGACAGTGAAAGGTCGAGGAAACCATAGAACAAGATAGGAAGTCTTTATAACACCTTAAGAGATTCTATGATAATGTCGAAACTCATTTTAAGGCATCAAGATGTTGGGTATTGAATCTTGAGAGTAAAATGACAAGAAGTCATAAACCCTAGATATTGCAAGAATGCAATAAGGAACTATTAAAATGTTTGAAATACCTAAATCTTTACATTAAATGTATATCCTAGATTAAGGATTACTACTAAGTCAGATTGACTAGAATGGATTTTCTATACAGACTAGTTGTGTCTAGAGTACCAAACAAAGTAAGAAAAACTATAGGATGAGATAACTTCTAAGACGAGTCAGAGGTGTGTGTCTAGAGGGCATGACCAATCAAAATGATCATACTTAGCTAGAAGGGATCTAGAGTTGTATGGTCGATTGTGTTTTGTAGGACACATCACTAGGACTCAGATGGAGAAACTTGACAGTTCTTTATATCTATACCCTTTGTGAAGGGTCGGGTCGCTTCCAGTTAGGAAGTGTGCGGGGGACCATTTAAATCCGTGGTTGGAGGAGAAGCACTCAAATGATGGTCTCCCTCTGTAGCAGTAGACTCTTCGAGGCTTGTGAAGATAGATATCAAAATTCTAGATGCAGTGAACTCGATGTTATGGCTTATGTCAGTCAAACTTATGAGGTAAAACTATTCTTTTTCCAATTGTCTTATATGTAATATAAATGGAAGGTGTAAGGACTTCTCTTTGATTCTAGCTGTGATTACATATGATTTCAAGTTTGAAGTTATCATGAAATGTTGTATTTAATTTCTTGAGCTTATGCAAATGTAAAAAAAAAAAAGAATCTCTCTCATGGTTGTTAGGTTATTTACCTTCTAGTAAATGATTGAGTTTACTTGAGTATTAAGAGGATGGATGTTACATATGGTATCAAAGAAAACTAGGTTCAACACATGGACCTATGAGCTCATTATGAGAGAACTCGTTAAACAGTTAGTGGATTGGCTAAGGTTTAAAACTAGTTTGATGCTAGAATGGCATAGAGAAAAACCAAGAAAACTGTCAGGAAGACTATTTTTTCCACCACTTACCCAAGAAAATGGCTCAGATAAAGCCAACTGAGGAGTTAAAACTCTAAGAGAAAAATAATTCTGTTAAGGTTGCATATTGAAAAGATTTGTAGACTTTGACTAGAAAGGTAAAACCTTGGTCAGTTACTAATCAGACCAAGAGCTCGGGTAGAGAAGTGTTTGTATGAATTTAAGATTACTCTTCTTTCTCAAGAATTTAAGGATGGGAAGATTCAAAAGTAATTAACTAGGTGTAGGGGCATCTGAGTGTTGTAAATCCTTGAAACTATATTAACGACACCTAGAAAAGATGGGTTCTAATCTAACTTCTAGATGGCATGGAATGAGCCTAGTGGAATAAATGGATCAATAAAGGATGAGTAGTTCTATATTGGCATAGAATATAAAAAATAGGGTTGAGAACTAAGTACTTACCTTTTGGTAGAGCTAGAAAGTACAACTGCATTGGTGAATGTAATTATCACCAAGATATTTAGTCAAATTGTTTAAGTTTTAACCTATAAGCTAGTCAATGAAGTAAGGAATAGAGTTTTGTAATATGGAATGAAGAAAATAAGTTTGTGTTCCAATTGTAATCTTTGTGTGTTGCTATAAAACGATCTTATAATATCATCTGGCAGGTGAATGATAGATACTATAGGAATAGGAGTGAATTTGATATAACCATTTTATTTGCAAAATTTTGAGCATGATGAAAGCCTTAAGGGACTTATTTGTTTGATGTGCTTGTAACTCAATCTCTAACCCACTGTAAGATTTTGGAAAATATGAATACAGTGCAACAATCTACTCCCTCGTAGTGACTTAGTCAAGTCACGTAGTGCATTAACAATGTTCTAGATTTTGACACTTGAACTTTTGGTAAAATTCCTTTTTAATAATGGCAAGGATTGTCATTGTTTTATTTCTTTATTTTGAAATGGTCTAGCCACCAAATTTTTGAAGATTGTTTATCTTATGGCCAGTTGGTCAAAATTTGATTTATTGTTGGAAAGAGCTCATTCTTTGATTTATTGTTGAAATTTAAACTGCTTATAAAAATTTGAATAAGTTATCTATATTATTTAAAAAATATGTAAGAATATAATTTCTGGCAAATTGAATGCAGTTTCTAAACTACTAGGTTTATTTTTCTAAAAAAAAAATCTATTTGGTGAAAAATTGAAATTTCAATGCAGTAGTACTTAAATTTGAGGGAAAAAATAAGAAGTAGGTGTCTGTCTGACCACCCTAACCATAATAAAATGATAATATTTTTTTATAAAACTTTAGATATAAGTAGAGGACTCATGTTCATATGTGAAGCATATTTTTTTGTAATTTTTTTCCAAGTAAATAATTAATTGTGAATTTTTTATTACAACTTTTAAAAAATATAAAAACTCTTATGTCTGACCAACTTAACTTGGTAAAAAAATCATGAAATTCAATTTTGTTTTTAATCCTATAGTATGTGAAGCATAAAATGTGACACATGTTTTGGATTCAAAAAATGTGATACCATTTGAAAGATATAGATGTTTTTCAATCAGGCTATCAATCAAGATTTTAGTCGTAATTCTAATAGAAAATGAATAATAATTATTTATTAGATTCAAACTAAAGTATAATTTATATTGGTGGAAAGCTGAGAAGCTCCTTTACAAACCATTTTTGTTTCATCAATTTTGGGTAAAAAAAAAGTCGTCAGCCACATGGGCGAAGTCTGGAAAAGCAAGGTAAGTTTTTAAACACGTTTTTTGTGTTGAATTCTTAGGATTGGCAAGTCCAAGACAATATCCAAAGCAAGCCCAAGGCTAATCCCTAGGCATTAAATTTTGTGTTAGACATATCGGATATCCGATTCAAATCTGATTTGAATCCGATATCTGATATGTTTTATATAGAGTTGCAAAAATGTTATACAATTTATAATATATGATTTAAAAAATACAATAAAGTTTATAATTTAATTTATAATATAAAATATAGTTTATAATGTAATATATAATATACAATTTATGATAATCTCTTACAAAATTATGTATTTAATATATAATATATTATATTATTATGTATAATATTTAAATATTTTTGTGAATGTATAAATATTTAAATATATATATTACTAATATATAAAATATTTAAATATTATCTCTTTCCCTCTCTCTCTCCCAAGTCTCTCACTCAATCACTTATCTCTCTCCCCTCTACCCTCTATCTCTGGGCTCCATATAACAAATGACTCCTCTCTCTCTCTCCTATGCCTTGGCCTAGAGCCTAGGCCCTTGGCCACCACAGGCTCTCTGCTCTATATATATATATATATATCAGGTCATATGCTCCTAAGCCCCATCCCTCTCTTAGGATCTATATACACTCTGTCCACATGTAAAACCTTAATCAGGTCATCGTCATGTCGCATCATCGTAAATATGGTAGCGCCAGTCATCATCATCAATAAGATATCTGGATATATCTTTGGCCCGACAATCGCCATCGCCCCGTAAATCATCATAAATATCATAGATAAATAATCAGGCTGCATCAAATATCGCTATCGATCATGTCATAATCAATAAATGTCATCATCATCAATAAATAAATGTCGTAAATCAAATGTCAGGTCATCATAAATAAAATAATAAATAATAAATAAATTTGCATCGAGCGTATCTGCTTAGCGCATCGTCATCGCGGATCTTTGGATCATGTTCCCGATAATAAGGCGCCCTGGCGCCGCCGCAGGTCATGCGGTCATGCGGATCATCATCCGGTATCCCGAACAATAATGCATCATCATCATCATCACATCTTGCGCCCATCTGGGCCATCATCATCATCATCATCACGTATGTAATAATATGTATATTATGTAATAATAATAATAAAATATGTCGATATCATCGAATAATGCATGTCACGATGTATCGCTTTATAAAATAAATAATCCGAACAATAAATAATGTCATCATCGATAATAAATGCTTCCACCCTCCTCCATTCCCTCCACCACTCCATCCACCCTCCAGCTCCTTCCACCCTCTTCCATATCTCTCCACCCCTCCCATTTCTCCACTCCATCACTCATCTTCCATCATTCCACCTCTCTTCCACTCTCTCCCACCCTCTCCCACCCTCTCCCACTCTCTCCCACTCTCTCCCATTCTCCCCCACTCTCTCTTGTTGAAAAATGAGGTGTTTTCTTAGCTTAATACTCCGTAAAACTTTAATATTGTTGATGTAAGTAAGATGTTTCTTTGTTACATATATTCTTTGTGGGTGATTATCTTGATTAATCCATTTTACTGTTGTAGAATGTAGACAAAAGTTGATAGAAGAACTAGACATGATATTAGAAAGATTACACAAGATGTAACGTGGAGAAACCATTTTGGGAAAAAAATCCACCAAGAATTATTCTATTATTCAATCTCTGAAATACAATAGCTCCAATTCTTGCTTGAGAATGCTTCTTCTATCTTTACCAATCTTCTTCACACCTGCAAATAACAATTATGAAAACTCTCTTCAACTTGAATGAGATATAGAGGCAATAAGCAATCTTGTAATCTCCAAAAGATGACAATTACAATGCCCAGGATCTAGCCCTAGAAAAGGTAGGCCATATTGCTTCAAGTTGAGTTATTCTATGAAGATTAAAGCTTACAACATGTGCTTCATGCATTTGGGCATCCCAAACTGAAGCTACAACTCATCCTTCACTTTGGTGATAAATCCAAAGCTCCTCCTCAAAGATGGCACCCAAAATTAATCCTACTTAACTGAGCCTTCAAAAATATCTTATCATGCAAGAGAGGTAAATCCAAGAAAGCATCTTGTGTGCCCAAGTTGGCTCCAAGTGATTTCTAGTTAACTGAAACATTTACTCAAAACCATTCATGCAAGAATGGTTATCCCCTGTTAACTGGAGGTAGACCCTGGTATCTGCCATACAACTCAAGTTATTAGCCATGCATTCCAAGTTAGTTGAAGTTAACTAACATACAACTGAACCACAACTGAACTGAACTAAACTAAACTGATTCTAAACTGAATTGAACTGAATTGAACTGATTTGAACTTAACTAAATTGAACTTCATTCATGCAAACATCAAACCCTAACTCCCAAGATCTTTACATGCATTCAAAAGTGTTATCTCTTACTCTGAATAGTTAACTGAACTTAAGGTGAGTGTCACTTTACCATGTGGGTGCCCCATGTGTGCCTATTATTTAGGAACTCATAATGGATGTCCTCACATACTCTTTACATTTATAATTAATTAAAAATGTCAATAATCATGATTATTTCATCAAATATTAATCTCATCCTAATATTCATGTTGTTGAACACATCCCAAGAATCTAGGAGATACATGAAATAATGAATGTTTAGGATTTGCGATAAAATGGCATCCTATTTCCATCATTCCCCCACTTGAATTTATACATTGCAATTGTTCTAAACAAGGAATAATAATTTAAATCAAGTATAGGACTCAAGGCCAATGGCCTTCCTGCACCATGAGAACTTATATGCAGGAACTGGCTTCATAATATAATTTGCAACATTAATCAAAGTGACAACTTTTTTAATTAATACTTTCCCACTCTCAACCATTTCTCGCACAAAGTGATACTAAACATATACATGTTTAGTATGAGCATGAGACATAGGATTTTTGGCTAAACAAATTGCACTCTGACTATCACATTCAAGCCTAACTTGCTTGCAATTAAAACCAATACCTGACCCAAGTCTTTGTAACCAAACTTCCTCTTTAGAGGCATGTGTGGAAGCCATGTACTTTGCTTTGTGGTGGAAAAAGAAACCATGGGTTGCCTCTTACTCATCCAACTAACCACAACTCCAAACAAAGTGTACACATAACCATTTGTCGACCTCCGACTGTCTAGATCTCCTACCCAATATGAATCAACAAACCCCTATATGTCTAATGATCTATTCATAATATCAATATTATTAGAACCATGATAAACTAAATAGTAATCTGAAGTCCCTCGTAAATATCTAAACAACCTATTAACATAAGTCCAATGTTCTTTACCAGAGTTAGACATAAACCTACTAAGAACTCCCATTGCTTGTGCTATATCTAGTCTTGTACAGACCATTGCATACATTAAACTACCAATTGCACTAGCATATGAAATTTCAGACATTTCCTCAAAATCAAAATCAGATTTAGCACTCATATCTATACTTAACTTCGTGCCAACTGGTAAAGGAATATTAACTAGTTTACTATCCTGCATGTTAAATATTTTCAAAATAGTATCAACATAATTGCTTTGACTTAAGCAAAGATTTCTATTACCTCTATCTCTACTAATCTCCATACCGAGGATATATTTTACAGCCCCCAAATCTTTCATCTCAAATGTGCTTGAGATTTGTGCTTTCAATTCTTTGATCATTACCTTGCCATTACCAATAAACAACATGTCATCAACATACAAGATAATAATTAAAAGCTAATTATCAATAATTTTTATATAAAAACAATGATCTTCCTCACTCCTAACATAACCAATTTTTAATGCAAAACCATCAAACTTCTGGTACCACATTCTGGGTGAGTGTTTCAATCCATATAAATATCTCTTTAACTTGCAAACCAATTCTTCTTTTCCTTTTACAACAAAACCTTCAGGTTGCTTCATATAAATCTCCTCATCAAGATCCCCATGCAAAAAGGCAGTTTTCACATCCATTTGCTCAATTTCAAAATCATAAGCAACAACAATAGATAAAAAGAATCTAATAGAAGTTAATTTAGCAATATGAGAGAATATTTCATTAAAGTCAACTCCCTCTCTTTGGGAGTAGCCCTTGGCTACTAATCTAGCCTTGTACCTTTTGAGATTACCATATGCACCAATCTTCTTTTTAAAGATCCATTTACAACCAATGGCCTTTCTATCTTTGGGAAAACTCTCAAGATCCCATGTGTCACAAGTATCCAAGGATTCCATTTTCTCATGAATAGCTTGTGACCAAAGCTTATTCTCATTTGAGAAAAAAGATTCCCTATAAGAACTAGGTTCATCATTAGTACTCATTAAAGAAAAAATACAACAGAAATTAGGTGGGCTATACCTATCAACGAGATTCCATTGTCTTGTGGATCTCCTCAAAGGAGTTTCTTCTTGTTCCTCAATATTCTCATCTTGAGCATCTATTTCATAAGAACTCTCTGAACTCTCCTCTTCTAATCCATCCAATTGTTCTTCAACATGTGCATCTTGTTGCTTCTCAGTGTTTGTCTCAAAATGCACTGTTCGAGAAGTATCCTTCTCATTTGGTTGTTCTTGTCCTAAATAAGCTCTAAATTCCCTTAAAATAACATCTCTAGATAAAGACACTTTTCTTGTTAGTGGATTCCAAAGCTTGTATCCTTTTACATTTTCACCATAACCTATGAATATGCATTTATGTGATTTAGGATCCAATTTAGATCTCTTTTCTTGAGGCACGTGAACAAAATCCTCACAACCAAAGATCCTTAAATGTGCAACACTAGGTTTCTTACCTAACCACATGTCTCGTAAGGAGTTTTATCTTCAATAGATGAACTAGGGGATCTATTGATTAAATAACAAGTACATATCGCTTCAAACCATAAGGACCATTCAAGCTTAGCACTATTTAACATACTCCTAGCTCTTTCCATTAAGGTTCGGTTCATCCTTTCTGCTATTCCATTTTGTTGAGGTGTATATGGAGTAGTTTTCTATCTCACTATTCCTGCATGCTTACAATAATCATCAAATTCCTTAGAACAATACTCACCACTATTATTTGATCTCAACACTTTTATCTTATGATCTGATTGTTTCTCAACCAAAGCCTTAAACTCCTTAAACTTATTAAACACATCAGATTTGTTATGCATAAAATATATCCAAGTGTATCTTGAGACATCATCAATAAATGTGACATAGTATCTATATTTTCTAATAGAGTCAATATCCACAGGACCCATTACATCTGAGTGAATAATCTCTAGAATAATATTTTAGCTCTATTTGTACCACTAGGAAATTTTGATCTAGATTTCTTTCCAAACACACAGTGCTCACAAAAGTCATTTTTGTGATTATTATAATTAGGAATATTGTCAACCAAATTTTTATTAAGAATGGTCCTAGGACCTTTTTCACCTATATGGCCCAATCTATGGTGCCATAGCATACATGTATTTTCAGCTTTAGTTACATTTGATAAAATATTTACATTGGAGGTATTCAACTTAAACAAAGTCCCAATCCAAGATCCTTTAGCAACCACCATATTCCCGCTCACCAATCTGCAACCACCTTTGTCAAATTTCACATGCATTCTAGAATCATTAAACTTAGAGACATAAAGTAGATTCCTTTCAAGTCTTTGAATATGTAAAACATCACTAAGGGTTTTAACACTACCATCACTGAAACATAATTTTACCTCTCCTTTGCCAACAACCTTTGTTATGCTGTTGTCTCCAAAGAATACATCTCCTCCATCATATGCAGTATACTTAGAGAACCACTCCTTTCTAGGAGTCATATGATGGGAGCAACCTGAATCAATAAGCCAAGAGTTATCAACAACAGTATTAGAAGAAATGACTAATGCATCATTACTGTCATCAGATTTTTTTGTAGAAGCATCAATACTCTTCTTCTTGCTCTTACAATCCTTTTTAATATGTCCAGGTTTTCCAAAATTCCAGCACTTTACCTTACTCTTACCAGGGGTTTTTGACCGTCCTTTAGACTTACCCTTTCCTTTCTTGTCTACCTTAGATTCCTTATCTTTAGGCCTACCTCTTACAAACAAGGCATCTTGGGAGCCAGTTTTAGATTTCCTCCTCATTTCCTCTGATAGGAGAGTAGGAATAATCTTGTCCATCTTTGGATCTACACCATTACCACTAATTGCAACAATTAGATTTTCCCAAGAATCTGGTAAAGAGTAAAGCAATAAAATGCATTTATCCTCATCCTCAAGCTTTACATCTATAGATTCTAATTGACTGAGAATTAAATTGAAAGCATTAAAATGTTGTGCTACTGAATCACCATCTTTCAATTTCAATGAATATAACTACCTTTTGAGATACAACTTATTTGTTAGACTCTTTGTTTGATAATTATCTCCTATTCTTTTCCACAATTTATATGCACTAGTTTCCACTGAAACATTTAAAAAAACATCAAAAACACATAATCTAATTGTTCCTCTTGCCTTTTTTATCTAACTTAGCCCAATCTTCATCTGAAATAGTTGTAGGTGTCTTTGTCTCATTATTAACTGCTAACCACTGATCTCTTTCTTCAAGAAGATATTCCATTTTTAATTTCCACATTTCATAGTTAGAACCATTGAACCTTTCAATATCTAACCTTGAATTCATTGTAACAAAAACTTAATTCCAAAATAAAAAAATTACTAAAATAATAAAAGCTCTCACTAAGCCAATAAATCCTTCAAAATTTAAGAGAAAGGTATCCCAATACTCTACCCAACCTTAGCTCTGATACCAAATGTTGAAAAATGAGGTGTTTTCTTAGCTTAATACTCTGTAAAACTTTAATATTGTTGATCTAAGTAAGCTTTTTCTTTGTTACATATATTCTTTGTGGGTGATTATCTTGATTAATCCATTTTACTATTGTAGAATGTAGATAGAAGTTGATAGAAGAACTAGACATGATATTAGAAATATTACACAAGATGTAACATGGAGAAACCCTTTTAGGAAAAACCTCCACCAAGAATTGTTCTATTATTCAATCTCTGAAATACAATAGCTCCAATTCTTGCTCGAGAATTCTTCTTTTTTTCTTTACCAATCTTCTTCACACCTGCAAATAACAATTATGAAAACTCTCTTCAACTTGAATGAGATATAGAGGCAATAAACAATCTTGTAATCTCCAAAAGATGACAATTACAATGCTGAAGCTCAATCCCTAGAAAAGGTACGCCATATTGCTTCAAGTTGAGTTATTCTGTGAAGACTAAATCTTACAACATGTGCTTCATGCATTTGGGCGTCCCAAACTGAAGCTACAACTCATCCTTCACTTTGATGATAAATCCAAAGCTCCTCCTCAAAGATGGTGCCCAAAAGTAATCCTACTTAACAGAGCCTTCAGAAATATCTTATCATTCAAGAGAGGTAAATCCAAGAAAGCATTTTGGGTGCCCAAGTTGGCTCCAAGTGATTTCTAGTTAACTGAAACATTTAGTCAACACCATTCATGCAAGAATGGTCATCCCCTATTAACTAGAGGTAGACCCTGTTATCTGTCATATAACTCAAGTTATTAGCCATGCATTCCAAGTTAGCTGAAGTTAACTAACATACAACTGAAACTAACTGAAGACAACTGAACCATAACTGAACTAAACTAAACTGAACTGATTCTGAACTGAATTTAACTGAACTAAACTCATCTGAACTAAGCTGAACTAAGCTTCATGCATGCAAACATCAAACCCTAACTCCTAGGATCTTTACATGCATTCAAAAGTGTTATCCCTTACTCGGAATAGTTAATTGAGCTTAGGTGAGTGTCACCTTACCATGTGGGTGCCCCATGTGCCCCTATTATTTAGGAACTCATAATGGAAGCCCTCACATACTCCTTAAATTTAGAATTAATTACAAATGCCAATAATAATGATTATTTCATAAAATATTAATCTCATCCTAATATTAGTGTTGTTGAACACATTCCAAGAATCTAGGAGATACATGAAATAATTAATGTTTAGGATTTTCAATAAAATGGCATCCTATTTCCAACATCTCCCATTCTCTCCCACTCTTTCCCACTCTCTCCCTCCCTCTCTCCCACTCTCTCCCTCCCTCTCCCTCCCTCTCTCCCACTCTCTCCCACTCTCTCCCTCCCTCTCCCACTCTCTCCCACCCTCTCTCACACTGTCCCACTCTCTTCCACTCTCTACCACCCTCTATCTCTCTCTCTCTCTCTCTCAAGTCTCTTACACGTACCCCCTCTCACTCTCTAAGGTCTCTCTCTCACTCACTCAATCTATCTATCTCTCTCCCTTATACGCTTAACCCTGAAACCCTAAACCCTTATAACCCTCTACCCTAAACCCTTAACCCTAAAACCTAAACCTTTAACCCTTAAACCCTCTACCCTATACCCTAAACCCTTAACCCTCTACCATATACCCTAAACCCTAAACCATTAACCCTTAAACCCTCTACCATCTACCATTAACCCTTAGGTCTATGTATACAAAAATCGGATACCCGATTTCTAGAGCTAAAATCATACCATTACAAAACATTTTAAAATGTTTTTCAAATTAGATATCAAATTGTATTAGATATCATATTATAATGGATATCATATTTTTGGGCCATAGAAAAACCCCATGTGGACCATTTTGTGCATTCCAACAGGCCCTACATTTTGTTTGCAGGCTTTGTAGGCGACAAACACACAGTTCAAACAGAAAGAGATAAAAGATCAAAATTTTGGAGCATTTTCTACTCAAATTTTTCATAAGCAATGATTTTTTAGCATCTTTTATGAGGTATAATGGGGAGCAACAGTCGTCAGAAGCAAAAACGTAAGAGAAAGCTTACAAAAGAACAAATTGAAGTATATAGACAAAGAGATAGAGAAGGTCATAGGAAGAGAAGACAAGGTATGGTAAATATTGGTGAACTTGACCCCTATGGTCTTTCAAGTGAAGAGGAAATTGAATATGTTGAAGGTGAAAACATTCAAGGTGAAAATGTTGGAATTGAAGATGTTGAACATGATATTCAAATTTGGAATGAAAACATTGAATTTGATAATGAAAATGTTCAAGGTGAAAATGTTGGATTTGAAGATGTTGAACATGATATTGAAATTGGGAATCAAACTATGGAAATTGATAATGAAAATGTTCAATGTGAAAATGTTGGATTTGAAGATGTTGAACATGATATTGAAATTGGGAATGAAATTATTCAAATTGATATTAAAAATGTTCATGGTGAAAATGTTGGAAATGAAGATTTTGAACATAATATTGAAGCAATTGTAAATTATGTTTCACCAGATTACATGAGAAATGAAGAACCTTGTGTGGAAGAAAGACATATTCCAAATTCAAGACCTTCAAGAACCCCTAAATGGTTACTTGAAATTGATGAGAACATTATAAACAATTTTGAAGGAAAGAGGTCAACACGAACTGTTTGGTTGTGGGATAAAAGACTTTTCAACCAATATTTTAGCGATAAGACATTGACTGAGCAATGCCAATTTTTTGTACAATTGCTAAAGGTGCAAAAGATGAGACCTTTGCTAGCCAAATTGAAGATTCGTGTGAACAAGAAGACCGCAAAAAATTCTATTATTGTCAAAAATATTTTTAATGCTCTCAAGTCTATTGGAAAAAATAACAAGGAAAAGGATAAGAGAACTACTCAGAGAGTCATTACAACTTCCCTAGTAATCCATGAATTGAAAAAGGATCACTTTATGAGAAAAAATTGTATTAATTTTGACATAAATCGTAAAATTTTGGATAGAGAAGTCACAAGAAGAGAAAGAATAGATGATCCTCTTCAAAATGATACATGGGATTTTGTTGGGAGGCTTCCACGTGTTGATAAGAAGCTAATCGATAATGTAAAGCAGGAAATTCAACAATTTTGGCATGATAACTCTAGAGTATCACCCAATGCAAAGGATGTTTTAAAGTTAAGAATTGGCAATTGAGACTGTACACCGCATCCTAAACATTTCTTGGAATCAATCCAAACAATGTTCAAATTTTTTATTGAAACACATCCAAATATGGAAATATCGCAAAGGAATTTTGAAGGTTTGAAGCCATTTTATTATGTGCCTCTTAAGATTCATAATACTTGTTGTTGCAAATACCATGTGGAGTTTTCAATGTACCATGAGATATTATGCTATATCCATTGTACTTTGCATACTAATGAAATTTTCCAGGAGTGTGGTGAAATGCATCTTTCGAAATCATCAAGGGACTTGCGAGATCTATTTTTATGTTCTAGAGATGATGGTTGCTTTTTCTATAGAAATGATTGTTTAAATGTGAAGTGCTCACAATATGGTGGCTTGCCAAAGTTTGTTCAATATTTTCATAAGAGTTTCGAACATGAATTTGGAAAGAAGCTTGTTGAGAAAAAGAGATATGAGATAGTCAAATATACTTTGCAGAGTGGAGGTGAAGGTTCTAGATGTGAGTTGGTTACAAAAGAATGCAATGTTGTTGATTTTATTTCATATTTTAAGGACAATCTTTTCTACAAGTATGCAAAGCATAGTCATAGGTCTCAATGGTTGGATCAACAATTTAGGATGTGTAAGGACTCTTTTTTGATTGGCACTATTATATCAGTGGTTGATTTTGCAGAAAACTACACATTGCAAGCACAAAATGAGGTACAATCTCTGTATTACAATTCCATTCAGATTGCTATTTTTGTCCACATAACATTTAGACATGCACCTGATAGTACAAAGGAGGATCGAAAGATAATCAAAGATTATCATTTTTATATGAGTGATGATAGATCTCAATTTTTTGAGTATGTCCTACATTGTTTCAAGATTTTTTTTGAGTTCTTGCAGGAGCATGATATAGCACTGGACCGACATCTCATTTGGTCAGATAATTGCATAGGTCAATTCAAGAATGCTCGTATGTTTTATTGGTTGAGTAGAATGCATGTAGAGAGGGTTCTACCTCATATTTTGGAGTTTTTTTTAAGCTGGACATGGGAAGGGGAGCATGATGGAGTAGGTTCATGAGTAAAGAGAGCTCTAGTTAAAGAGAAATTGAAGATTTTAGGAGCAAAATTCAACGATGCACATTCTATTGTTGATTGGTGTAGTTCAACATTTTCATAGGGAGGGACACTTGATTCAACAATGCATAAATTCTTTTGGTTGGTTGAGGAGGGTACAATGGGAGGCAGATTGGATTGTCATACAATCAAAGATTATTCAAAGATGCATTCATTTTGAAGCTCAGATGCAGGCACATGGACCATTCGGACACGAGAGTTGGCTTGTTTTTGTCAGAGTTGTATTCAGTGCGAGTGGGATCAATGTGAGTCAAGTGAGTGGGTGGATACATGGGTTCCACAGTATCTAACTCCTTTATCTCAAACAATATACATGAAAAATGACACAATGTAAAGTTTAATTGATTATGACTAACTTTCATATCTACTACAACTAGGATATGTTTTTGCAGTTGTTGCACCACAGGGGAATGGAGAGAGATCAAACTATTGGTTGGCTCGATGTGTGCAAGTAAAACATAAGCTAACACATCTGATGGAAGATGATGATGGTTTCATGTATCCTACAGGTTCACTTGTGGTTGTAGGAACTTGGCTGTGAACATACATGATTAGAAAGAATGACATAGTTGCATTTGAAGACTATGAGAAACACAAAACCATTCTCATGTATTCACACCTTGTTATAGTAACAAATGTTAAGTTGTTGAAGCATCATGCTAGACCAAAGACAAAACAATTATGGAAACTTAGTAATGCTGATCATGAAGCAATATTGGATACTCTTAAGCAAAGAGATGACCTTTCAGACACACTTGAATAACATTTTCAAGAATGGAAGGTACAATTCTTACATTCATTATGCTTAAGTTCATTAGTGTTCTTTATTTAATACTGATATTTTGTATACTAGTGCAATGCAGGTGTCTTTAATTGTGATATTTTGTATGCACTTTTGTGATATTTTTGGCACGATTGATCATGGACCTATTGCAACAATAGCCAACTCTGATCCTTTCAGAGAGGTATGCGATAGATTAGAATAATATAGATTTGTTATTCTAAGCATATTTGTAAGTCTAAGAACAATATAGATAGATTAGAACAATATAGATTTGTTATTCTTTAAGCATGTTTTATAGTTTGCATCACCAATTCATCATCATTCAGGTTGTTTAGATTAATATAGATTTGTTAGTCTAAGCATCTTTTCTATTGTGACAATATAGATTTCTCATTTTCCTATTTTTGCAATATTCCTGGCATGATTGATCATGGACTTGCTGCAACAATAGCCATCTCTAATCCTTTTGGAGAGGTATGCGACAGATTATAACAATATAGATTTGTTATTCTAAGCATCTTTGTTAGTCTAAGAACAATATAGGAAGATTAGAACCATATAGATTTGTTATTCTAAGCATCTTTTATAGTTTGCATCACCAATTTATCATCATTCAGGTTGTTTAGATTAATATAAATTTGTTAGTCTAAGCATTTTTTCTATTGTGACAATATAGATTTCTCATTTTCCCACTTTTGCGATATTCCTGACACGATTGATCATGGACCTACTACAACAATAGCCAACTCTGATCCTTTCAGAGAGGTATGCGATATATTACAACAATATAGATTGGTTATTCTAAGCATCTTTTATAGTTTGCATTACCATCTCATCATATTTTGTGTCATTTAGAATAATATAGATTGATTATTCTAAGCAACCTTGATGGTTTGTATAGGTGCTTGTCAGTCCAAAACGTGAACATACTACTATTGTGGAAGACTGTGCCTTGAATGCCTCCAATAGGAAAATTTTGTAAAATTTGAATTTTCAAATGTGAAACAATGTAAAAAGGTCATAACTATGTATGGGCATAATCTATATCCAGTGATGTTTTTTGAAATATGGGTCAAATTTCTGGCATTGTATAAAGGGTATGTTTAAAATGTAAAGGGGTTTGTATTTTGGAAACTCATAGGTTGAATTAATCATACAACTATATGCTTTGTTACTGTTATTGGGACAATTCTGTAATAAATTTTTGTACTTAATCGAGCTACAACCGAAGGTTTTCTTCCTGGTTCTTTCTTGTCAGTATGCTTGTTTGAATCAGGTTTTGTAATATCTCCTATTTATATATAATAAATTACATTGGCTTACCACTTTTTCTCCTCAAATCCAACTTGGGTGCAACTTCATTTTTAACAACTTTCATGAGCTTTTTAAGGAAATCAATGTTTCCAACCTTTCCACACCCTATAAACTCATCAAACACGTCTATTAGGACCTGCACAAGCTTGATCCAACCTTAAATATTGCTTCCCACACATTTCATTGACATTAGCAAGTTGTAACCACCATTTTTCACCTAATTTCACTCATTTTTGCCATGCATGGCAACTCGCCAACTCAAGTACAAATGTTTCCAGCTCTCTAAACCCACATAGTCACCTTATATAGTCCTAATAAAAACTACTATGGCAATACCATCTAGCTATAGACTGTACAATAGATGGGATGTCCTTTTACCACTTTGGACTCTTAAGGGAAATCACCGGTCTGATGTAACTCAGAGTGATTCAACGTATTTGGGTACAAAAGAGGACCATCCCTAGCATAAACGTACCCATCCGAACATGTTGGAACAGTCCATTTGGTCATATGAGTTGCAAAATGAAAGTTGCATTGCTTTGCAACTTTACACTGCTTGCATCTAACAACTTTTACCTCAACTGAAAACTTGCCACCATGGGAAAATGCCTCCGAGATAGAAAAAAATGAGAGAGGTTATTATAGATGGGCCAAATATGATCCTATAGCCTCAAAGAGAGATTCTATAAACATGACGATTTCTAAGAAATCACCCTTCAAAGATTGTTTCCTTTTAGCACTTTGGACTCTTAAGGGAAATCGTCGGTCCAATGTAGCTCAGAGTGATTCGACGTATTTGGGTGCAAAAGGGGACCATTCCTAGCGTAAACGTACCCATCCAGATGTGTTGGAATAGTCTGTTTGGTTGTACGAGTTGCAGAATGAAAGTTGCACCACTTTGCAACTTTACACTACTTACATCTGACAACTTTTCCCTCAACTGAAAACTTTCCACCATGGGAAAATGCCTCCGAGATAGAAAAAACTGAGAGAGGTTATTGTAGATGGGAAAAACATGATCCCATAGCCTCAAACGAAGAGTCTGTAAACATCACGGTTTATGAGAAATATCCCTTCAAAGATTGTTTCCTTTTAGCACTTTCAACTCTTAAGGGAAATTGTCAGTCTAATGTAGCTCAGAGTGATTCGGCATATTTGGGTGCGAAAGAGGACCGTCCATAGCGTAAATGTACCCATCAAGACGTGTTGGAACAGTCTGTTTGGTTGTACGGGTTGTTGAATGAAAGTTGCACCACTTTGCAGCTTTACACTGCTTGCATCTGACAACTTTTTCCTCAACTAAAAACTTTCCACCATGAGAAAATGCCTCTGAGATAGCAAAACCTGAGAGAGGTTATTGTAGAGGGGCCCAACACGATCTCGTTGCCTCAAAAAAAAAGTTTGTAGGCATCACAAGTTCCAAGAAACAGTTCGTCAAAGATTGTTGCCCTTTTTCACTTTGGACTCTTAAGGGATTTCATTGATTGAACGTAGCTCGAACTGCTTTGGCCTGTTTGGGTGGGAAAGGGGACCATACCTAACCTAAACGTAACCAGCGAGAAATAGTGGAACAATCAGTTAGGTCATACAATTTGTAGAACAAGATTTATTTATGCACTTACAAGTAGTTTTCAACCTCCAACCGAACTCTAATGCTGATTTTCGTGTGAAAATAGCCATGAGACCATAGCTTGTTTCTTTCTTTTTAATGGAAACTAGTGGGCAGAAAAGTTAACTTCTTCAGAGATTTAGTGTTTGAGATTGGAAGAAGACATCAAAATGGCTAGTGTACTAAATAAATTCTTATGCTTTCTAAAGAATGTTGATAACTCTACTCAGTTGGCTTCTTTTTTTCAAAATCATACAAATTGAACCTTGGCATCAATAGACTCTGTATATCAAGCTACCAAAATTCATACTGAGTCATAAAAAAGGTTTAGGAAGTAATTTTTGGGATTGATGAATGTAATATTGTGAAGAATCAATAAGATCATATTGAGTTACTTTGCAAAACTTGTGGTTTCTATAGAAAAAAAATTGTGTTTTCTCCACTCTCCGACCCCTACAAAATAAGTAAATGGCTGCATAGCATGTGGAATAAGGGGGAAACAGGCCTGAGACCCCTTTAAAGTTGGTTTGAGTGATTTCTTTTCATTTTTTGTGAGTTTTGTGCCAAGTTTTCTCAATGCGGGTAGTGAACCCAGATTTTGCATTTTGAGTAAATTATGAATTCTTGAAGCCCTCGACCTACTGTACCTTTCATGTGGCTTGGTGAGAGGCTATGTACAATATTATTTGAATGTGTGCAGGTCCATTTAAGAAAGGGGAAATGATTTGTGAGTCTTGGAGTTGCTATCCTAAGCAAATCATTACTTAAATTGCATGAAAATGGAGCTTTAGCCTAGGGTTTGTTAAAATCAATGAGAGTGGGGGAATCTCTTTAATGTTTAAGCATATTGGGGTCATAATAGAGGTTTCTGAGTCGGTGGCATGGTCAGGGGAGTTGTGCAAGTGGGACTTTCAATAAACCCTATGCATTTGCATCGTAAACAGACAATTTCATGGGACAACCTACTAAAGGAACTATAGGTGTAGAATAATCTTAGAATTTGATGTTTTATGACACAACTCAAGATTTTTTAGGGTGTTCTTGTGAAGATCAAATGTTTAAAGGGAACTCACTTTGTGAAAGAGGGCTAATTCACTAGCCTAGGACAGGGGTATGTTATTGGTTCTCAAATTTGGTCCAAAGGAGTCAAGGGTAGTTTTCACATATGTTTTCACCCCCACCCCGCATCAATCCATAGCTTGTTTGAAAGCACTTGTTTTAGGATTTTAGCCATAACAACAAGCTAGTGAACTGTTTGATAAAATGCTTTGGTACACATGTATGAAAAATGTGGAAGCATAGACAAGGCAGTGAACTGTTTGAAAAAATGCCTCAAAGAAATGTGGTCTCATAAAATTCCATGACAAGCAAAAGCAATTGAAAACTACTCCTAGTTATTAGTTATGTAATGTGAAGTAATTGCATAACTGATTAGGTTGACTTTGTAAAAACTATATTGTAATTGATTTTTTTCATCTATCAACATCTAGTTGTTAGTTATGCAATGTGAAGTATTGCTTTGAGTTTGAAAGATGTGCAATGCAATGTAATTAGCAATATGAATATAAACTACATAATACAACCATTCTTTTTTATGCTATTGTACATTGATATTTTACCATTGCTCACTTGGTTTAATTTTCAAAGAGTTTAATCATGCACATGAGGAAGAAATTAAATTTTGATTGTCAACTTCTATATATCAAATTATCCAATAATCTCGAGTGTATCTCCATATACAAAAATGGAATCAATGCCAACTCAAACAAAGTCTTACAAAATGTGGCATATGCAATCTCAATGTCTATTCAAAATTTACATGCCAAAATATCTATCTCATCCTAAACTACGAGTGGATCATCAAAATGGAGCCTATTTGAAGCACTTGTTGGCTCTGAAGGTAGCTGCACAAGAAAAATTCAAACCACAATTGAGATTAGTTATACTATATGATTTAAAATTGAATAATAAACATCAAAATTAATATACATTGAATTATATAATTGAACTCTAAAATTGAAATCTTGATTACCTGAAATATCTGTCTCTTCAAAGGGTCAGGAGTCCTAGAATATACCCCTCTCAAAGAACCGACCAAACCAACTTTTGTAATGTCAATCTATATATGTGAACAAAAACATAAAATTGATCCAAGTTAGCATACAATTGTTGGTAATATGAACATATAAATACCAAACAAAAAATAAAATAAACACATACCTCTTTAGGCTGATCTTTTTCTTTATCTCTTTTAGGTGTTTCGACACCTCCTCCTTGAGGTGTTTCAACACCTTCTCCTTGAAGTGTTCCAATACCTACTCCTTTAGGCGTTGTGGAAATTGTCAGCAATGACGTATAACTCATAACTTCCTGTACATAAAAATGACAAGTACATATGAAACTACCAATCTATGTCGATGCATGTATAATCAATATAAGATTTTAAAAATCTTAATTGAATCGAATTTGAGTTCAATTACCTTCCCCTTATCTAACATTGCACTTCCATAATCTAGACAAGGTTGCACCTTGCTCGCACTAGGTATTTCCTACAAGAGGAAAATAAGATAAACATATAAGGTATTATATAATTTCATTAATGACAATTCAAATGACAAGCAAGTATATATTAAAAAAATGTAAACAAGTGAGTGCAAAAATATATACTCTGTACGTGTTGAGGCCAAATGAAATGGCCCTAAGGGTGCTATTAGTCACCTGTGCGAGCTCCTCCTTAGAAATCAACTGTTAAATAGACCATGCAAATAAATATTAGTACTTTATACTATCTCTTATTAATATTCATTTAAAAACAAATGCAACTTATGAATTTACAACTTAAATCTTACCTGTGTCACTATTCCAATGTCCCCCTCTCTAGCAGGAGAGGACTCTGTAGGGTGTGCTCCATTCCCCTGCATCTGATCTATAATATCCACATCATAGAGGTCATAATCAGAAGTGTCCAAGGGATGCTCAGTGGGCTGTACAAGAGGACCCAAGCATATCTGGTGGCACATAGACCAAGTATGTGGCACACAAATATGTGGACCTAATGAGGATGACACAACAACACTCGAGCCATCACCAACATCACCAGAATGTGCCTGAGCTACTGTAGAAGCATGCGAAACCAAAAGACCACTCAAAGAGTGAATAGCCTGGATAGTCAGTGTGGCCACATCCTGCAAAATATCTGGATGATATATTGGAGGTGGCAGAGGAAGGGAAGGAGGAGGAACATATGGGCATGGGACTACTCTAACTTCCCTTGGTCTATCCTAGGGAATACCTCCACCAATGCCCTGGAAGGGTTTAATGTCAAAGTAATTGACATGATGCTCTAACACAAACTCAACATCTAATTTTTTAATAAATTAAAATGGTATATCACAATTGTTGTTTGGTGGTTTATCAAAAACCATACACCAACGATCCAAAAAGTTATCTACAATATCCCTATGTGTGCACTATTTTATAGAAAGTTTTGGTTTATTAACATTAATTGGAAAACCAGTGTAGGGGTTAACAAATAAAGAGGCTATTTGGGATTTGGTTATTCTGAGATCTTTCACATCATCATAAGACAATCCACATGCATAATATTCCCTCATGTCTTCTCGCCATAAATGAAAGGCATTATGTTGGGTGGAGAGGGTTTCTATATTTTTAATTATTTCCTTCAATGTGTTTGACATCTCAGATTATCAAGGGATTCTCGTATAAAATTTAGAAATGCCCCTCAATTGCTACAATTTTTCACCAATTAAGTCTTCAATTGATGGCTATGGAGGTGGTGGAGCATTTGGCATTTGTGCATTTTCATTCTCAGCTGGTGGATTGTTTAGAATTTGTGCATTTTCATTCTCAGTTGGTGGATCGTTTGGAATTTGTGCATTTTCATTCTCAGCTGGTGGATCATTTGGAATTTGTGCATTTTCATTCTCAGCAGCCATAATGCCTGATTAAAGTTAAAAACTAATTAATCTAATTGAAATTAGACAATATAAATGAAAATATTGTAATAATACCCTAGTTTTAAAAAAAATCCAAAAAAAACCCTACTTTTTAACAAAAATCTATAAGATTCTCTAATTTTAAATAAAAATACATAAACAACACTATTTTAAATCAAAATCCATAAAAAAAATTCATCTTTAATCAAAATCCATTCTAAACTTAAGTTTTTCATAAAAATTCAATCAAAAACCCTATTTTGAAAAAAAAATCCATAAAAAACTAACTAAAATTATACAAATCTAATTTAAAATTTGATCAAAGCAAAGAAAAATCCAAAATATAACCTTTCAAAATGGAAATCGGCTATAAATTGGATATCTATTATGTGAAAAACCTCCTCACTATGTGCCCACGACCTACCTGTGAAAGTGTAAAATGATTTTAACAGGCCCAAAATATATATATATTTTTTCCTCAAATCGGATATCCGATATGGAAATATTGGTTTGGGCATTGCTTTGGAGCAATGTACTGACACCCAAGCCAAAAAAAAGTCAACTCGACATTTTCACAATTTTGGGTCGATGAAAAATGTAATTTTTTCCCCATTGCCACTTTTGGCCCATCATGATCCTGCACATACCCATTGAGTTGAGTTTTTATAGTGGCTATACAAGAACTTTTTGGTTGTTCACTGTGTTGGATGTAATGTTAAAAGTAGTTGATTGCTACACATAGAAAGAGTATCCACCTTTTATGGTGTCTGATATAACAACTTCTATAATTTTTCTATCAAGACGACTCCATTTGAAACATTGGACAAAATAAGATGTCAAAATCCTATAAGCTAGGTAACCTAGAAGATAGGACTAACATTAGTCCAAAAATGTTGTCAAAAATGGATAAACAAATCAAATCGATCAAAAAAGATTGGTGGAAGCTAATGATAGATAGAAAAGCTAAATAAATTCCAACCATACACTAACACAATTCTCAGCTAGAGAAGAAAAGTTTCATAAAGTAACGAATGTTTTCCAAATTAGCTCCTAGATATAAAGGACTCAGATTCAAAATTCTTGAAGTTATCCATTCGATTGATTACAAAATCATTCCATTATCATCTACTGTACCAGGAGGTATAATGTTTTTTTTATATGATTTATATTTGAAAAGTATATATAACAAATGATACTTATATTCTTAGAATTTTTTACAGGCACGGAATCAAGGAGTGGTCATGATTGAGCTTCTTAAATGCTTAAAGTTTGCAAGCTCTACTTACATGATAGATATGTTATTCAATGCAAGGTCCTATAGGAGTAGTATCCAAAGGGTAATATGGCATGGAAAGTTTACCATCATTTTATATCACGAATTTTCTCAATTGTTTATGCTTTTGCATGATAATTTTTATTTTATTTTTTATCTTATTATGAATTTAGATGCATTGGATCATCGAGGACGATGACTCTTACAGGGGGAGATATGTTACACACCTAACTTTAACTATGTTTTACTTTTTACTTTTGAAGTAATTAGTAGATGATTACACATGATTCAATGATTTGATGTTTAGGAAAATGTCTAGAATCAATGTTTTCATGAGTTATGTTTATTTGACTTAAAATTGACGTGTTTAAAAGTTGTCAAGGTGTAATGATTTCATAAGGATTATGAAATGATTAATGATTCACTAATCTCGTGTTGTTGATTGCAAGTTGCGTTTAGTAAATAGGTTTCTGCCCTTAGAGAAAAGGAGGGAGAGTATCATCGGAGGGAAGGGAATAGATACAAGGAAAAGAACAGGTTGTCGCCATCTTTGGTCTAGTGTTGGTGCACATTGGTGAACCTAGTTGAGTCAGGTAAGTGATACTTGACACTTTTGGTCTAAGTTTACTCTCGATTTGAAAAGTTATCGATGTCATTTAAAGTCTAGTTAATGTTGTTTAACGTGTTTAGAAGCTTGTTGATAGTAATTGACTAGTCGACCTTTGTGTTGATATGATTCTCTTCAAGGTTATCAACTCTCTTTTATTATATAAAACAAATGAATATATGAAGGTAGGTGAACGTGAGGTAAGGTAAGTATATGTACACATATACGTTCAAGTAAGAATGGATACATATGTGCATGCATAAGTTATTATGATGAAAATGACTCCCATATAAGTGGATGAGTGCAAGAAGTTGAGTCCACTTTTTGGCCAAAAAGTGGAAGTGTTTTTCCTAATTTTCAGAATTTTGACACATTTGACCTTAAAATTTGAAGCACTTAGAGATGAAATCTTTATAAAAGTCACTAATCATAAAATGTAGTGCTCAGACTCTAGTTTCCAAATATGTAATTTATTTCAATACCCAGATTATACAAATTGAGTTTCAATAGGCGTTTCTAAAAACCACTGTTTAAAAGTCACTTTTTTTTTAGCATACCATGCACATGTATGACATCCATATTTTGACTTAAATTATCATATTTTTCTAAATCCTTTTGGGAAAAGATTTGTGACTCACTGAATCTTGTTCTTGATATTTTTTTGTAATTTTTTAATGATTTTTTTTTTGTTAAATTTTTATTAGGCAGATTTGTCATTTTCAAAAATCGTTGTGTACGACATGCATAAGATCACCTAAACTTATCATTTTTTTTAAAATTGAAAATAATTGTCTGAAGTTTGTTCTTGTGCAATCCGTTTGTCAAAATGTTATGTTGATCAAAAGTTATTAAAATAGTAAAAAACCTTGATATTTAAAGTTTATGGACCAATTTTATTAGAAATTAATTGAAAAATAGAAAAAATAATCCAATTGTAAAAAGAATTACATATTTATAGTCTGCATTGTCTCATCTAAAATGGGTTATAATTTCAAAAATTTTTGCAAAAAAAGTCATCAGCCATATGTCCAAAGTCGGTATTTTTCTCTGACATTGTTAGGACCTTCAACTTGTAGGTCAAACTAGGTTGAAGGCCTAGGTTTGGATTTCCAATGCTTTTCCCGAACCAAAATCCTAGGAAAAAACCCGACCACAAAGCTAATAGAAATTCAAATTTTAAAAAATGGGATCACGCTTTATAAAGCGGGATCCCGTTTATTAAAAGCGGGATCCCGTTTATTAAAAGCGAGATCCCATTTTATAATCGAGATTTCGTTCTTTAATTTATAATATTCAGACCATTGGAAGGGAAATGAGATCCCGTTTTCCTTCCAACAGTCCCCACATTAAATATCAGGGAACAGGATCCCGATTATAGAACAGGATCCCGGTTTTTATAAACGGGATCTCGTTTCTTTTATTTAAATTTATTGCCAAAAAATATTGTGAAGTCTGCAACTTCACATGTATGACCGAGAGCAGTAAAATTGAACTATTTTTCATGAGCTATTGTATTTATAGGTGGTGAATTTGATTTTTAATTGATTTTTTCAAATGAGGCATCATCTACACTGTTTTTGAAGTGGAATTGTGTTAGTTTTGTGCTTGTTTGGAGGAACAAAAGGTCTTCAACTTGCAATATGGATTGAATTTTTCAAAGGAGGCATGGATAATTTTTTTTTTAAAGTGGAATTGTGCTAGTTTTCTACTTGTTTTGAGGAACACAAGAGGAAGAACTTTGTCCTAATAGGTATTCAACTTCCAATTTGGATTGAATATTTTGAAGAATTTCACTATTAACATTCATTTGTGCTTGAGAATTTTATAATCATGGGAGATAAAGCTCGCAATAAGAGAAGGAAGACATTGACTCCTCAAGAAGTTGAAGAAAATAGAGAGGAGAGACAAAGACAAAGAGAAAGAATAATGAGAATGAAATCAATGAATGATGGTGGAGCATCCAATTCCACAACTATTGAAGATGAAAACATTGAGGATACCATGGTTGTAGATGAAGCTAATTTGCAAGGAGTCAATTTGGAGAAGAATATGATTATACAAACAAGTCCTACTATGTCTTCAAATCCCTCTTTGAATGCTATGGAGAATGTTTCAATATGCACAAATCTAGGTACGTCTTCAAATCCACATGTTAGTGAAATGGTAAATTTGTATTTAAAAGTTTTAGAAGATGTTGGACTTAATGATGTTGACATTGATGATATTCAGAGAGATGAAACTTTTATAGAATTTGTTGAAAACGAAAATGATTTTTTTTTTGCAAATGAAAATTAGAATGATCATTTTCTTGAAATTGAAAACAAAACTTGTATTTTTGATGAAAATGAAAATGAAAACCATTTTTTTGATGAAAATTAAGATGAAAATGTAAATGAAAATGAAGATGAAGATGAAAATGAAGATGAAAATCTAGAATGTGATTTTGAATTTAAAGAAAATACTTTAAAAAAAATTGGAAGTGGTGTTTTCGATAATCTTCTTGGTCAAACTTCTTGGAGGCAAATAAGAACACATGTGAATAGAATATACACCAAATTCTTTCATCGTAAAAAAATTGCATTTCAATGTCAACTAATGATGCAATTTATGAGAATGCAAAAAATGAGGAAAGTAATGAAAAGGTTAGGCTTTTATGTTAAACTAGAAAGAAAATATCAATTAGTAAACCATGTTATGTCTACTGTTGCTAGTGCCATTCAATCTATTGGGAAAAATAGTCGATCTAAAGATAAAAATGCAGCAAGAAGAGCTATAACAATTGCTATAGTTAATAAAGCAACTTTGAATAAAAGAATGGTAAGCAATATTAGTGAAGTTTTAAAAATACATCCTAAAACATTGCTAAGAGCGGCAAAAAGAAGAGAAAGTATAGAAAATGATCGTATCGATCAATGTTGGAGTTTTAATGGATGACTACCAAGGTCTGATATGAAATTGAATGTTGAAATTAAATATTTGATTGAAAAATATTGGCATGATAATACTAGGGTTTCATCTAATGCTAGAGATGTTTTAAAATTAAGGGTGGGGTCCAAAGTTTGCGATCCTCACCCAAAACACCTATTAGATACAACACAAACTAAATTTTATAGGAAATTTTGTAGCGATTCAGTGTTACCTGGTAATATTATAATAAGTCAAAGGTCTTTTGAAAAATGTAAACCCTGGTATGTAAAAATTAATAAGCAACAAATATCTTGTTGTTGTAAAATACATGTTCAATTTCGTTATTTTTATGATGTTTGTCGATATATACATTGTACCTTGCATACTAACATGATTATATAGGAGTGTGGTATTGATATGCCACCTGAAGCAATAAGAGAGTTTATTTTAGGTTTGTTTTGTGAAAAATCTAATGATAAATTATTTTATTTAAGTTCTTGTATTTTTGGACAATGCATTAACTATGGAAATCTTTCATTTTTAAGAATTTGTTTGCATGAAAGTGTTGATCATGATTTTGGACAACAATTAGTAGATGCCAAAAGATTTAAGAATGTTCACTATTCTTTAAAAGATGGAAAAATAGGAAAGCGTTGTGATTTAGTTATAGAAAAAGTTAGTGTGCATGCATTCATGAGTGAATTTAAGAATAAAATTGTACCAAAATATGTCATGCACTCTGAACATGCTCGATGGCTTGATGGCCAATTTTGCACATGTAGAAACACATTTCAAATTGGTACTATACTTTCAGTGGTTGATATTGCGGAGAATTATACTCTCGCTCCGCAAGAGGAAATTCAATCTCAATATTATAATTCAGTGCAAGTAGCTATGTTTGTCAATATTGTTTATAGACATGCAGATGATAGCACTGAGGATGATAGAAATTTTTTGAGGGAGTATCATTTTTATTTGAGTGATAATCGGTTACACTCGTAAGAGTTTGTTCAATACTATTTCAGTATATTTTATAGAAATTTAAGAGAAAGAGGAATCCAGATGAAAGAACACCTCATATGGTCAGATAATTGTACGGGGCAGTTCAAGAATGCTCAAATATTCTATTGGTTAAGTAGGGTTCACAAGGAACTTAATGTCCAACATATATGGAGTTTTTTTCAAGTTGGGGATGGTAAAGGAGAACATGATGGAGCTGGTGCGTGTGTCAAAAGAATTCTTGCTAGAGAAAAATTAAAATTTGAGGATTAAGTAAAAAAAAAAGATGCACGTGAGATTGTGGATTGGTGTAATAGAATATTATCTGCACTTGGTTCGAGTGATTACTCTACAGTTCATTGATTCTTTTGGTTGATGGAAGAAGAGAACATTGTACCTAGATTTTATTGTGAGACAATCGATGGATCTACTAAATGGCATTCATTTAGGAGTACGACAACAAGCACATGGACTATTTGGACAAGGGAGCTTGCATGTTTTTTTCCAGTTTTGTATCTCAGGAGATTGGGAAGCATGTTAAAATACATAATGGGTTGAACAGTGGGAGCAAAGATTGTTGACACCTATAGAAGCACATAATCAATATGAAAGAACTATTGAAGAAAATGATGAAGTGTTTGCATTTGAAGATTATGACCGTGTTTCAGACCTTGTACAAGAAGGTAATTTTAATTCAATTTATTTCATTTTATTTCACTTTATTAAGTTATTTTGTAATACTAAATTATTTATATGGACATGCGCAAGTTATTAAATCAAATTTTGTTGGTAGGACATGTGTATGTTGTTATTACACCTAACGGGAATGAAGAGAAAACAAAATATTGGTTGGCTCATTGTATGGAAACTAAACATAAGTAATAGCACCCCGAGAAGATGATGATGGCTTTCATTATCCAACATGTACGGTGATCCCCTTAAGACACCCCCTCAAGAAAATTTTGATAACAAGTTTTTGATCCCCTTAAGCAATTTTTTAGAACAAGTCTTTGATCCCCTTAAGAAAATTTTGAGAACTTATTTGATGATGGTTTTTGAACATGTTTTCCAATATGATCGGTGGTGGTTGTTGGCACTTGGCTATGAAAATACCTAAGAAGAAAGAATGGTCTACTTGCATTCAAAGACTATGAAACACATAAAAGATTATACATTATTCACATTTGGTGGTGGCAACAAATATAAAACTAGAGCGGTGTCATGAAAGACCTTAAAAAAAAGTGCTATGGTCAATTTCTATGGAAGAGCATGAGGCAATCATGGATGCATTGCAAAAAAGAGAGGATGCAAATGGTACAATGGAATAAGTAAATACATGTAAATATAGTTTTAGTTTTATTTTTTCCTTTTAAATACATTAAATACATGTTTCAACATTGGTCAAGTGTGTTATTACTTGAAATTGATTTAAATTGTCCTTTTATACATCCTTAAGGCATAATCACAAAAGGGATCTAGTCCATGCCGATTCAACCTAGACAACATGGAATACTTGGTAAAAATAGGTAATTATTAGTTAAATTATATTTAAATACATGTTTTGATTACATATTTATATTTCTTGTACATTAATAGTTAAAATTGATTTATTGTCATTTTTTGTATCCTTAAGTCATCATTGCATTGATCTCATACTTTGAAACAAAAAGGAGAGGATGCCTAGATTCGACCTACAAACATGTGTGGAATACTTTTAAATGCAAGTACTTGAGTTCTGTACATGTAGATAGTTTTATATAAATTAAAATATGTATGTTTTGATGATTTCATTGATATTGCTTATACCTTTTTGATATCAGGTGGTGTGAAGACCTACTACATTCTAGGCACGAGTTTGAGATGTTCTTGAGATGGCATATCCAAATTTCTTAAACATTGTTTTGAGATGACATATATGTACATACATACTTACAAAATTAAACATACTCTATGTACTTCTATGTATCAAATCAATTTTCTATATATTTTGTTTGTTAAATGTGCATGTTTTCCTACTTTGAAACTTTTTTGTATAATCACTAAATATCATGCATACATTATTGTTAAATCAATTATATCCTGAAGACATTGTATTATGACACCTTAATACATCCCCTTAAGAAATTCTATTATGACCCCTTAAGACATCCCCTTAAGACCCCTTAAGACATCCTGTTTAAACGTTGTATTATGACTCCTTAAGACATCCCCTTAAGATGTTCTATTATGACCCCTTTAGACATCCCCTTAAGACCCCTTAAGACATCCCCTTAAGATGTATTATGACCCCTTAAGACATCCCCTTTAAACATTGTATTATGACCCCTTAAGACACCCCCTTAAGACGTTCTATTATGACCCCTTTAGACATCCCCTTAAGACCCCTTAAGACATCCCCTTAAGATGTATTATGACCCCTTCAAACATCCCCTTAAGACGTGTTATGATGAATCACCCTAAAACTTATAATACTTGTTAATATCACTTAATATTTATACTCAATTATACTCTTCATTGATCCCCTTAAGACGTCGTATTACTACTCCTTAAGACAACCTATAATTAGTGTTGGATGCTATTATTTGTTTTGATTTCTTATAGATTAGTATTCGATGCCAATATTTGTTTTGACAACTTATAAATTAGTATTGGATGTCATTATTTGTTTTCATAGCTTATAAATTAGTATGGGATGTCATTATTTGTTTTGACAACTTATAAATTAGTGTTAGATGTTATTATTTATAGAATTTATTAAAGCTTTTAGTCTCTAATCTTCTATGGTATTGTTTATTTCTTAAAATTTAATCCTTTTTGGTATATAAACAGATTGCTTTTGTTTGTAAATTATGACTTATCGACTAATTATTGATTGACGTGAATTGAATAAGTTCATTGAGTAATTATCACTAATTATTGGATGTACATATCCTATATATCATGTATGAGATCACTAAATTTGTAAAGTATAAATATTAAAATGGCCTATATTAATATCATGTATGAGATCACTAAATTTCACATTAATGTCCTATATTAATGTCTTGACTATGAACATAAAATGCATAAATGTACATGTGTAAATTAAAATTTCAAACAATAATAAAGTCCATAATTTATGTAACATGTTAAGTGCATGAAACCAATATATTAATCGCATGAAATAAAGTCCAGAGTACAACCCATGAACTAAAGTCCAACTAAGTACTTGAGCCATGAAATATAAAGTCCAACAGAGTACATGAGAAACCATAAATATAGTCCATGAAATAATCAAATATAACACATAAAATCACATGTTTCTAGGTCATGTACTATCTCTATTATCAAGAGACCTCTTCACACCATGTGGACTATGCGGATGAACTAAAACACTCTGTATAAGAGAAAGATGAAATCAGATGTAAGACGATGAAAAATTATTTAATGACAATTTAATTTATAATCCATCATAAAATTAAATTATCGTCATATCTGCGTTTGGATGCTCTGGTGCACCTGAAGCAACCTCTAAATTCTCTAAATCAATCTACATAAACAAGACAAAGAAATTTGAAATTAGATTTACAACTCTACAATTATTATTATTTTTAATTCAATTTAATTTATAATTTATCATATTTTAATTGTACCGTATTCTTAGGTTGTGCACCAGGCTCTTCTGTAGGACCTGTTTGTACATGCTCAACTACAAGATGTGTCTCATGCTATAAAATAAAAATAATATGTAACAAATCTCATATTATGTATATATTCAATTTAAAATTTAAAATTTAAGTTATATTCAAAATATGTAATTTATAATTGACTTTAAATATAATAAAAAAATTAAATTACCATTTGATTTGGAGCCTGCTCTGCATGTCCTCCTGGTGGTGTAACTATGTCTGGGTCAGGGCTAAAATTTGCACTATCAAAGTCCTACAAGATCAAAATTAAATCATGCATAATTGAATTAGGTTATATATATATATATATATTCAAGTTTGCAAATTTTGTGTAGAAAGTTTTGTAAACAACCTGGAAATCAATGGCCTCACAAGCAGTTGCAACATAAAATGTTTTCCCGATGCCCAATCTTATTGTGGTATCAACCTAGACATACATACATTACATAGACATTTAATGCTTATAATATTTACAAGTGTACATGCATGTATTTCACTTATCTAGTGAATTCAAAATTCATAAAATTGTAACTATACTAATGTAAACTTTAAATAAATTTACAAATGAATGTACCTTCCCCTGACCTATGACGCTTGATAGTGGAGGAGTGGTTGAAAATCCCTCAGGAGGAATCGACGTGGATGCCGATTGACTTGCCTAAACCAACATAAATACTTCAAACATATATGTGATTCAATTATAAATTTAAAACTCAAGTTAAATTTATGATTTCATATATAATTTTAAAAATTGAAATCAAAATACCCCATAAGGGTTGCTGACTACGACCAGTGTCGATGTACGTACTCATGGAACATATGATTGCCCCATCGTTAGTGTCATCTGAACACCAAACAATTTGATTGTTAAAATGTATTGAAAACTTTTCTTTGATATATACATCCATCAAAATTCTTATAAAATGAACGTATATAGATACATATTTATACTTGTGTCGCAGTATCCTCAGGGTGATGGTCTATTGTAAGAAACTCTACAAATGAACTAATGCGACTAGATGAACCACCAAAATCTCCCCGTCGACCTGAACTAGGTGTGGCCTGATTAGGTCCATAACATACTTGATGACAACTAGTACATATATGGGAAACATGCCTTGACACTCCTGGAGTGGTACTCATACCAGCTCCATAAAAAAATCCTCCATCATCATCATCTCTATGCTCCCCACTCACTATCACAAAAACATGTTGATCAAGGTCTCCTGTGAGTGTACTAAGGGAACCTAATGTTGAGACCAGAGCTTGATGATGTATAGGTGCGAGAATGGGAGGACCAGGAGCAACAACAAGGGGTTGTGCATGCACGGGGCGTTGGGGATCAACCCTTGCCCCTAACCTCTATTGTGGCATGCTGCTACCAACAACCTGAAATGATCTAAAATCAAAATAATTGGGCTTTTTCCCCAAAATAATCTCTACATATAGTTTTCTCAAAAAATACAATGGGCACTCCCAATTAGCATGTGGGGGACTATCAAAAACCATATACCATCGATCCCAAAAATGTGCACTCATATGTGGATGTATGCACCACCTCATGGATATTCTACATTTGTTGGGTGGAATGGGTTGTCGAGTAACGAGGTCAAGAAAGTAAGGGGCTAGATGGGCTTTCATTATTTTAAGGTCTAATATTTGTTTGTAAGAGAGACCATTGGAATAAAATTGTCTCATTTGTTCTCTCTCATTGATGCCTATCAAGATTAGAATCGATCATCCTGATGGCATCAACAACATTTTGCATCGTAGATGCAAAACGTCTCACATGTGGCAGAATCAATGCTTGACTTTGCATAGCATTGATTTGATTTTGTAAGGATGCAACTTGATCATTTATACGTGCTCACAAGAGAGCCTCTTTAGATGCGATAGGTGATGGATGTGGCATATTAGGTGGAGGGGGAGGGGGAGGTGGATGTGGCTGTGGTTGAGGTGGTGGATTGATGATATCATCAATGTTAAAATCATCCATGATATGAGATATAAATGTGCAACTACATTAAATCATACAAAATAGGATATGCATACATATATTAAGATCATATATTTAATTGAAATAGGATGAGAAACATATATATTAAGATCATATATTTAATTGAAATGCACATATATATACATTGATTGAACTTGAGCATGTCCATACAAAATCCAAAATTTAACATGTACATACGTTTAAAATAAAAAATATGATGCATAATTTGCATGCGTACAAATCATTAAACTAAACTATGTACATACATACAAATTTAAAAATTTAAGAACTATATGAAATTTTTAATACATGCACATACATACTAAACAATAAACTTGAAACATTCACAAAAGCTCATTTTATGTCTAACACACACACACACACACACACACACACATATATATTACAATTTTTCAGTAGGAGAAATTAGGATCTAGTAGATAGTCATAAAACATATACTATTATATATTGTTCATCATAAGTTCATAAATTCCACCAAATTCATAAATCCATTTCACTAAAAATATCCATCTAGAACCAAAATCATAAATTCACGTCACTAAAAATATCCATCCAACCAAATTTATAAATTCATCACACAAAATATCCATCGTTCACCAAATTCATAAATTCATAACTATTTAAGATCATTACAATCTTAATTTAGAAACTATTGTGGCTCTCTTCTACATCTCTTCATTTCTTTGTGTTTTCCTTTTCAGAATTGGAAGTTCTCCTCTCCTCTAGCCATTGTCGATGCTCATCTAAGATCCCATCCATAGCCCTGACAACATCAACAAGGGTTTGCATCCTAGATGCAAACATCCTCATAGAATGTGTGACACATTATTCATTTTGAATAATGTTTATTTGATCTTGGAGGGTTCTAACATTGGCATTGATTTGTGCTTGCAAACAAGCATGTTCATTGATTTCAGGCGGTGGTGGTGGGGGGTTACGAGGTGGAGTGGGTGGAGGTGGAGGTGAAGGTGGTGGAGATGGATGGCGTGGAGGTGGATTGAGAATATTATTGAATGGATCCATGTGATCTTTAAGATATGAGTGAACCTACATTAGATTTGTAATTTCAAGATGTAAGATACATGTTTAGGAAATACCTTTAAACCATTCAATATAAATGGCCTTAAATAATTGAATGCAAATGATAAAATATGTAAGCCTCATTTATGTCTAAGGAACATGTTACTTGAATGAAAATACAATTAACTATTAATATTAAATAATCTTGCATGATCTTATTATTGTTAAACTTGGTTTCCTTGGGCAACTTTGATCACCAAATTTTAAGAACTTCTTTGATCCCCTTAAGAAATGTCATATTGGGACCCCTTAAGAAATTGAATTATTATTTAGGGTGATAGGATGAATTAAGGGGATCTATGTCTAGTGAGGTCCTAGGAGAAAATGACATGGCTCAAGTGAATAAAATTTGGTGAAGTTTCCCAAGGCAACCAAATTTCATTAAGATCCTTTAAAGAAAAAATGATGGCTTTAGGGTTTAGGGTTTAGGGTAATAGGATAGCTTCAGGGGATCTACATGTAGTAAGATCCTAGGAAAAAATTACATGGCATAAGGGAATGAAATTTGGTGGAGTTTCCTAAGGCAACCAAATTTCATTAAGAGCCTAAGAAAAAATGATGGCTTTAGGGTTTAGGGCTTAGAGTTTAGAGTTTAGGGTTTAGGGTAATAGGATAACTTAAGGGGATATATGTAGTAAGATCCCATGACAAAATTACATGGCATAAGGGAATAAAATTTGGTGGATTTTCCTAAGAAAACCAAATTTTACTTTAAGGTTAGGTAGAACAAAATGAATGGTTTAGTGTTTAGGGTTTAGATTTTAGAGTTTAGGGTTTAGGGTTTACAGAACTTAGGGTGAAGTTTTGGTTCCCCTTGGAATATAATGAACTTGCAAGTTAGTGAAGAAATTTTTCTTGTGGATTAGTTGATTGAGATATACTCTTGTTTCAACTGACCAACCTAGATCATGAAATCTCATTCATATTATAATCTTGCACTATCTTATTATTGTTAAATTTGGTTGCCTTGGGAAACTTCACCAAATTTTAAGAACTTCTTTGATCCCCTTAAGAAATGTCATATTGGGACCCCTTAAGAAATTGATTTATGATTTAGGGTGATAGGATGGCTTAAGGGGATCTAGATGTCTAGTGAGGTCCAAATTTAGTCATACTGTGACCTCATTGGTTCCATAGCTTTGGGTCAAAAGTGGTTACCCCTCTAATAAAAACAAATTATCATGTTAAAAATGAATCAATCTATACATATCACAAAATAACATACATCTATCAAAACAAGTAAAAATTTCCTCATACATTAGAGGATATCAAAATAAATATGAAATATTTTAATAATTATACTTGTAATCACTTATTAATAAGTTATATCATACATAATTTTAATCACACAATAAAGGAATAAATATACATATGTAGAAGATAAAAAAAAGAGAGGCTACTCACATGGATTTTGATCCTTCTAGGAAGTGCCTAGATTGGTGTATTTCGCATAGGACTCTATGTCTAGGTGTTGGGACCTTCACCTCTCTCCTTGTATATTTCCAACAATTCCACTCACTCCCTCTATAGAATTATTTCCTTTGTTATTATCTAGTTCTTTTAATCTTCTAAATTGACCTCTTATTTATAGGAGAATAATATGAATCCTCCTCCTCTCTCTATTGTAATAATAGCCTAGTTCCTCCAACCTATCATCATCTACCTCCTCCCTTTCCCATGTAATAGGTGTACCTTAGGTGTTAAATGGTTCCATCTTGGTCTCCTTATTGATTCATTTCTATCCTTCCACATAAATCTATATAGTATAAAAATATAGGTAATTTTATGGTTATTGAATCCCCCTTAATTGCTAAAGAATCCATTACGCTTGAGGATGGGTGGATTATTATCTAGGATCACATCTTAAAAATCCTATAGAGGTGATGGTATATGTTTCTTAATACATATATTCCCATACAAACCTCTTTCCATGTATTATCAACTCTCTTATATAATAGACACCTACTAGATTTAAATTTCATATGATATATACCCAAGTGTTTCCAATTGGAATTGCTATAATTATACTTTTATGGTATTCTAGATATTCATAATAGTTTTCATAAATCTACCAAATAGAACCATTCTTGACATTGAACCAACATAATTTTAGGTATGTCCAATGAAAGAAACTTTACCCATAGCACTCTCACTCACACTCTCCTATAATAGAATAAAGTTTTCTTCCAATGATTTAGATCCCTATTGATCATGTCTAAGTGTCATAGAGAGTGATCATCCACTCTTCATAAACTTGTAGAAACCAAAAGGTTTTATATTATGTGTTCAAATAAGTGAAAACATTACAAAAAGCTCTACTGGATGGTGACAATAGAGGGTTTTTTAAGGCAACCAAATTTCATTTTAAGGTCGTAAGACAAAATTCAAATGCTTTAGTGTTGAGGGTTTATATTTTACAGTTCAGGGTTTAGGGTTTGGCAAACTTAGGGTGAAGTTTGGGTGGCCCTTGGAATAATTTAGACTTGCAAGTTAGTGCCAATTGGAATTAATTGCACATGCTTGTATTTATGAATTTGCTAACTAAATTTGCAAACAAACATTGATAAAATTTATGAATTTTAACTATTCTTTAACATATTGTTTTCTAATCTAATTATAATTTAACATATCGTTTTCTCCATACAATGCAAATGAAATTTTTTGAGCTTGAAATTACCTAGTTTTCAAAATCAAAATGATTTGTTCAATTTCAATTTAGGGTTTTAACAAAAAAAATTGTTCCAATTCAATTTAGGGTTTCAATTTCTAAGCAATTAGGGTTTTTAATGCAATTTTTTCATTTCAGTTCAAACTAGGGTTTTCAAATTCAATTTTTTGTTTGATTTGAGTTTTCAAAAAGCTTGATTAGGGTTTCAAATGCAATTTTTGTTTCATTTCAATTTCTAGGGTTTTGAAATGCAATTTTTTTGTTTCATTTCAATTAGGGTTTTCAAATTCAATTTTTTTTGGTTTAATTGAACAATTTAGGTTTCAAAAGCTAAATTTTGTTTGTAAAACACAATTCAAGGTTCATTTTTTCATTTCTATTGAAAAATATTTAGGTTGAATCATTGCATTTTTTGATCTATTTCTACAATTACTCATTTCTACTATAACAGGAAAAAAAATGCTCAGAACGTGAAATAAATTAAAAAAAACATGCTAAATTCACTTATTTTATTCACAATTTCAATAAGAAATGGAAAAATGCAAAAAAAGGGGTGTTGGTGGGTACCTGGAGCTGTTTGTAGAGGTATTTGTCACTTGTACTTGGGATCCCGTCCGCTGCAAAATGAACTCTGTTCGTTTTTAAAAAAAAATAGCATTAGAAAACAAGATCCCAATTTCTACAAAACGGGATCCTAATTTTTATAAATCGAGATCCCATTCCTTGTCCGTTGGTTTGGGATCCTTTAGTAAATGGGATCTTGATTTTTAAAAAGCAGGATCCATTTTTGTATTTAGGCTTGGGATCCCGAAGCTAAACGGGATCCTGATTTTTAAAAATCGGGATCCCATTTTTGCAACCCCAATTTCAATTTTTTGGCTAAGGCAAAAACTTCCATGTTTCGTGGACTCAACTTTGTGCACTTACCCAAGTATGTTCATAGATGTATAATGGGAGATCTATAAAAGCTTTTACTTAATGAATTTCATTATGACATTACATGTGGACATATTTGAAAGAGGAAAAAATGGGTTTTATAGGGACCTGAAACCACAAAGTTTATAAAAAAAAGATAAGATCGTTAAAAACACCAAAAGCAAAAAGGTTGTAAAAACAACAAAAAGACAAGTCCATAGCCACCAAAAAGGCCATCAAGGTCCACAAAACCAAAAAACCAGACAAAACGCCAACAAAACGCCAACAATAATTAAATTTGGGCCTTTAATAAATCTGCAGTCTCTGCTTCCAAATCTTTCATATCCTGGACCCCCCTCTTTAAAATATGAACCATCTGGGTAGTAGGAGGCTCTTTCCTTTTAAGGTTGGCATGGGTCCTTTTCAAAATACCTTGGTCCTCGTTCTTGCTTTTATCCTTGTCCTCTTCTAGGTCAACGACCAGCGAGCCTTGTTGTATCTTTTCCAACTTTTCAGACATAACATTGATGATGATGGCATTGTGCCTAGCCATTTTATGGTTTTGTTCCACAACAGTTTTCATGTTATTTTTTATTTTGACCATTTCAACTTCCAGAGTCTTGTACTTATCCTCAATGTCACCTTCTCCCATTCCAGTACTATTCTTTTTCCATTTTCCTTCTTCATTACTAAGAGTGACCAGCTTCAATTCTAGTTCCTCCAACTTGCTATACAAAGCCCTATTTCTTTGATTAAGATTATTAATTTCTTGATAGGCCCATTTCAAAACCCTGACCAATTCCATTTCTTGCAGAGGTAAGAATATCGCCAAACTGAACCCATTCTAAGATGAGGTTAACATCATCCAGGTTGGGGGAGCTAGGAAATCTGGTGCCATCAGCTCTGAAAGAGGTAGGAGGGGAGGGCACAAAATTTATGCTAACTTCAGGGTTCTCAGCTTTGTCCTCCAAAGAGTCTACAGAGTAGGACACCAACTTGTTGGCAGGGGAGCCCTTGAGAGTGGGATTCTTTAAGGGGACAGGGCAGTTGGGGTAGGTCTTAGGGTTAACTTTAGCAAGCTGGGGTTTTCTAGGCTGGGTTTTCTTACCAGATAGCTCAAAGGATGAGTGGGCTTCAACAATTCTCTCCTGGTAAGGTTGATTCTCCGAACCCCCATTGTCTGTGTCATAGTCCTTAGATGCCGTGAAGGAAACAAGTTTGGATAAAGCCGACATGCTTTGATAGTGTTCATATATTAACCTAATAAGACCAGGATGAAGAATAGGGTATCTCTTGGGATTTTTCTTATGGTCCTCAAGGCTATTACTCAACAAACAGAACAAATAGTGAGGCAGAGAAATCTGTACCTTATGGCAGAAGTGGTTAAGAATGGAAAAATTATGACCATAAACTCTGGTGAATCTCCCGTCCAAGGTGATATACTCCATAATAATACAAAGCACCTTTCTCCACAACACCTTGATGGTGTCAATTTCGAAATAGCTATTGGAAATTTTAACTAGTTTCAATTTTTCCTTATCCTTTTTAGGGAATTTGATTACCACCTCATCATAAAACTTTCTATTGCGATAAAAATTCACACCCTCAGTGGAAATTCTAGTCACCTCCCCTATAATTTTCTCATCCAGTTTCACCTTTCTCCCAAAGAGGATTATTTTACCATTGTTCCAGTTCTTCTCAAAATAGTCCATGGCCATAGTATCAGGCCCATGAAGTTTTTCCAGAAATGGGACCAACCCACCTCTTACAATCTGCTTCCAGACCTTATCATTCCTTGTGTGCACCTCATAGCTCTTTGGCTCAACTCTTTTCTTGTCCCCCCCCCATTTTTGTTTACACCTTATTGTAGTCTCTACCAGCATCGAGCACCTGTTGCAAATTTACGTAGCCATTCCAATGTACCCACAAAGCGTGCGGCTTTTTCTTCCCAGCTAAGTAAAATGACGCGACCCCATCAAATCTCTTGATTTTGATGTACTTAGCCCATTTCCCTTTAATCATTAAATGTATTTTCATCTTTCCCATGCGTAACATCATAATCTAGTAAGGCCCTGACTTCAACTCTCAAGTCCCTACAATTTTGCCACATGTTCAATCTTTGCTTCCTCACCCCTTCATTCACAAAGTAATCCGCCACGTTGTTAGCTTCCCTGTAGATGTGTGAGACTTTTGATTTATTGAACTTGTCTAGAATAGACTTTGTTTCATCAATCCAATTCTTTATTGACCAAGAGGGGGGTCCTTCCTAAGAGACAATCAATGATATTTTTAGAATCCCCTTCTAGCCATAAATTTTTTATATTCAAATTATGGGATAACTTTAAAACTTGATAAGATCCTATAGCCTCCACCACATGGTTGGTTTGATGACCAAGGGAGATGGCCACAACCACCGTAAAATTACCATTTGAGTCCCTTAACACACCTCCACTACTGGCCATACCTGGATTTCCCTTCGCGGCGACATTACATGTGGACGTTGATCCTTTAGGACCATTGTTGAATTTGTTCATTTTGACGAATATGCTAGCTAGATGATGTAATGACCTACATTGTAAACCTTTCCCATGATGTTAATATTTATTAAATTATTATTATTGTTATCACCTAAAATTGTACCCTTGCTGAACCTGATGTTCAACACCTCAGTGTAACATGGGAATGCCTCTAAAGATGTGGGTTTCTTGTAAACAAAGGTCAACCTCCGAAGAAGGCCGACTTCCTATGGTGTCACCTAACTACTGATCTTGTAAGGAAAAGGGAGAAGGAGAATGCATAAAAATGGAAATTAAATCCTATGGTGATACACCAAAATGACAAGAACAATGAGACACTCAAGTTACACTTGAATACTGATGATGGATATGGGACTACACAACAAGTTTCTGTAGATTATGCATAAGTATTTCACAAACAGGTTTGACATGCACACACTTTCAAGAAGGAAAAGCAGATTTCCACAAATTAAAAGCTCATGTGCAATTAAGTAAACATAGTTTGTAACCTACATAATACTACTTTTGCAAAGAAAGGCATGCTAACATGAGACAAAGCTATAAGGAAAAGAAAGATTTCACGAAGTAGCTTGATCAATCACTTGAAAATGCACAATATTTTTCAAGAACTAGAAGGAAAATTGAACCATCAATGGTAACCAAGGTAAATTTTATATATCATGCTCCAAAATGAGTTACATAAGTCTGCTAATCTGAGAAAGGACTGCAAAAGCCACAGACTTTCAAAAAGCATAAGGAGAACTCCTTTACAAAGAGGCAAAAATGCCTTATATACAAAAAGATGTCGGCCCGTAGGGCTTACAAAATATCAGCCTTCGAAAAAATCTGCCACTTAGATCTTTTTTATGAAATTAATGCTGCGTCCCTACTGTCCATATCGGTGAAGGATCATCCTCAGGAGAAGCCTTCAGGTCTTTCTGTCATACTTGCATTTACTTCTGGCCTCCATGTCCATATTCAAACCTCCTTGAAGGGCCACTTTGAATGCTCTAAAGAATTATCATTAATGCCGATCCCCTTCTGCCAGTAGTGATCCCAGTTGTCACCGCGACTCATGGTTCTTTTGCTTACCGATGACACCTCCTGGATATTGAACTGATTCATCACTTTATTCTCAGAGCAGGTCCATGTCACTTATGTTCTGCTGATCTTCCTCATAGGGGTCAAACTGCCACGACTCCTTGTAGCCTCCTCCAATTGGTTGAACAGATGCCACACAAGCTTCCTTGGGTTGTCAAAAGTTCTTCCTGCAGAATCACATGTTGGTGAGACACTGGTCATGTCTCCCCGATGCGATTATGCCCCTCAATAGTTATTGACATAGCTCATAACCATCGAAAAGAGTTCATATCAAGCTATAGAAGTCACACCGATGTCAAAAATTGTCACCCAAACTATCACCGTTGGCCAGAGGTCTCACCGAAGCCTATAACGGATCCATTGCTATTAGCAAGACACCACCAAGTCGGTGGGACTTCATAGCGAACTCCCCCATTCTCCTCGAGCTCACTTCATTTTGGCAAGACCCTACATGGGTCAGAAAGACGTTACATTGGGGCATTTCATTTTGGCAAGACCTCACCCAGTTGGTGAGACCTTACGCTGATGACACCTTGCTTTGGCAAGAACTCTTATCGAGCTCCCTTTGTTTCAGTTAGGGAGACTTTGCTTGGTCGGTGAGACCTCTCACCGAGACTTCCCCGTGTTGGTAGGACATCTCCCCAAGCTCATCATCTTATACCGAAGGCACCATCCTTTTGGTGAGACATTATCCGGTCGCCGAGATGTCACAATGAGTGTGTACCCTTCTCCTCGACGTCAACTTTGTGAACAACCTCGGCATGACTTTCATTTGTCGGGAAGACTTCACAGCGGGAGGCAAGCATTACACTGAGACTCCCATCCGTCGGCAGGACCTTAGTGGGTCGGGAAGACCTCCTATCAAGCTCAAGATCTTTGGGCGAGCTCATTTCATATCGGGGAGACCTCCATTGGTCGGGGAGACATCATGGTGAAGGCACCAAATTTTGCCGAGACTCCATCCTTTCGGGAAGACATCTCCCTGAGACCATTCGCTTCGGCAAGACATCCGCCATCAGCGAGACCTTTCTCCGAAGCTACCACATTATGCCGAAGGAATTCCGCTTTCCTCGAGCTCTAATCATTTCTTTCGATGAGACCCCACCCCTATCGGCAAGGCCTTATGCCAAAGGAAAAACTTTCAGCGAGCCTAGCCTTGTGTGTAGCGGTCGGCAAGTGATATAGCAACCCACAGCGATTAAAATTTCTGGCCGACCGGTATATTCCCAATGAATAGAATGCATTGCTAGTCAGCAAGACAACAAGAGGGTCTTGCCGACTTTCCTCTCTAATGAGTTTTATGCCAAATTTGACTGAGGCAAAGCTCTCCAATAGACTTCCTTGTGAAATAGCATCAGATGTATGATCTAACCCTTGATGCAAATGTCCCCATTTGGCCTTCATGAACACCTGAAACATAGATTGCCTTGCCTGATTGAGGCCGCAGGTGAAAAACAGGTAACAATTATGTTAAAATATATGTTGAAAATTGGCACCACTACATATACCGAGAGTTAACGATGGATCAACTCTTAGTAAAAGAGGGACAATCATATTTGAATTTCTCAACCCTTTAATGAGGAGCTTAATTGAATGTGTGAGCACCAAAAATCTACAAAATAGTTCAAACCTAAAAACACATTAGCATGTTAGTTCAAACTATGCAAATACCATAGTGCTCCTATGAGATAATAAATCATGCTTTAAAATGCAAACAAATTACAAGACAAACTAAGGCATATAAAACATGAAATAAATCCTATCCCATAGTGGATTGGTGCTATTGTGGAAAATAGCCCTTTCCCAATCCTTTGCTAAGCTCCATGATGAAAATGCTATTAATATGATATGAAGAATGATATGGAATGCTAAGATGATATGGATTCAAATGACAATGGTGCATTTGTGCTTGAGATTGTGGAGTTGTGGAGGATTTGAACAATAGAGGAGACCTCTATTTATGGCCAAAAGTGATAAAAGAATGCCAAACATGGAGGATGTGGGACTAAAGATAAGCAAATGAAAAGAGGCCACTTGTCAACTTGTGATAGGATGAGGAATGAACACATTTTGGTCAATGTGCCAAAGAGAGGGAGATTTCAAATTTGAATTTGAGAGTAAATGTTGAGTTTGACCTTTGGAAAGGGGCATGTAAGAGCCATGTAAGAGCTCATAAATGCTTTGTTGGATGTACATGTCCACTTGTTTTTGAATTCAAACTTGAGGGAATATTCCTCAAAGATGCCATGTTGATGGAAAATGCTGATTTTATAAATGAATTAAAATGATTTATTGGTGCAAGTGGGAAAAGCTAGAGGATGTGATGGGTGGTTAGGTTAGGTTAATCAGGATTAGCTTAACTTAGATGATGATTAGTTTATTTTGACCCATTTGACTTGAATATTTTGATTTATTGAAATCAAGAGGGAGAAATATGACTTTTGGGATTTAATTAAATAAAGTCTTGATTTATTTAATCAAAGAGGGAATGATAGGCCTAAATTAAATAAAGTTAATTTATTCAATTTAAGTGGATAATCCTTAGAGATTAAATGAACCTGATTTACCTAATGAGTGGATTAATTGTGAATTTGATTTATGAATGAGCGGATGAATATGAACTAAGTGCATAATGCTAATTTCACGTGTCTACATTTTGCCCCTATTTGAAGCAATGTACTTGTTACGTTGGTTCAAAGAATAAACTTGCCGCGATCAAAATTCAAAAAATTTCTGATTTTCGGATGCCCCAGCGGAAAGAAGTACACTAGTACATTTCCCCCTCGAGAGATCGACCGGAAAGATTCTATTTGAGGGTTGATCTCACGATAAAGAGGTTCAAAATGGATGGGTATGGATGATGATGCAAATGAGATGATTTTAAGATGCTTAGAATAACAAATCTATATTATCTTAAACAAATTAAATGATAATGCAATGTATATGCTATGATTATGCGATGGATGTTATTATGCAAATATATGATTTTATGAGATGCTTAGACTAACAGATCTATATTATGATGATGATTATGCAATGCATGTTAAAATGATCGGTGTTTCCTATTATGTATGATATGAATGATATGTGGTATGCTGACAGTTTGTGGATGTAGGATGTATGTATGATGGATGCATGATGGATGCATTGGTGATGTTATGTTAGCGTGGAAAAGAAGAAACCAGGTGATGATAAGAGGATCCAACAAGTCCATGATCTGACGATACTTTATTAGAGATGTTGATGATGATAGATGATGATGATAAATGGATGATGAAAATTGGATGATTTGTTTATCAAGGATTGGGATTTTAAAAGGGATACTTACCTTATGTTTGATAATACACATAGATACGATGCATCAAGGTATAAAGAACCAGGATGGCATTGTACCTAGTGTGATGGACTTTGACTCGACAAAAAGATAGGAGTATTCTTGTTCACACTTGACATACGTAAACCTTGCTAGGACGTACCTAACAAAGCAAGTATTCGCCAAGTTATATTACAAGAATGTCCAAAAAGCACAACAAACAAAAGGATAATGATCGTTGCCCCATTCCTATCTCTCTAAATCCTTCGTTCGGATATCATCGAGAGGTCCTTGGAAAGAGCACAATAAGATAAATAAAAAGAAAAGATCAAGTACACAAACAAGCCAATGTTCTTCATATCTTCAGCCAAAGGGGTTTGTTTTGATAGGATAAGAATCCAAAGTGATCCAAAATGATGCCCATTGTCAGAACGATATATCCTAGGACATGAATTATATAGGATGCTGATGGTTTGATAAGTTGATTGATAGGTTGTTGATATAAGGTTGATTGACATGTTTGCGACTGATCAAGAGTTTGATTTTGCATTTAAAGGTTTGTTTTTTCGATTTTGATTTTACGATTCAAGCTTGCTTTTGCTGACTGCTATGATTGTTTTTGTTTGTGTTGCCAAAGGATGAAGGTGACGATCAATTTATTATGGATGATTGATTTTTTCGAGTGAAAGCGAAATGGGATGGATGGATTTTTTCAAATAGTTGGATGTTTTTGACGTTTTTTGATGTTTTGAGGCTTTTTTTGGTATTTTCAAGATTTTACAAATGTTTTGATTTTTTGATTTTTCAAATGTTGTGGGGTTTTCTGAGATTTTATGAATGTTTTTGGATTTTGTGTTTTTTTGAATGCTTTTGGATTTTGATGTTTTTCGAATGTTTTTGGATTTTGATGTCTCGGGGGATGATCAAAGCTTAGCCTTGCCTACGTTTAAGCTTAGAGATGATGTAGTTCAGATTCTAATGTTTTTGACATTTTTTGACTTTTTGAGTGTTTTTAGATTTTTCTATGTTTTGGATGTTTTTGGATTTTTCGCATGATTTTGACGATTTAGATAAGGATGTGTCTGATGCTATCAATTCTCTATTTGGGATTTTGTTGAAAACCAAGCTAAGGTTAATTGATCGGATTGATGGATTGATGATGATAACATTGTTGAGGATACACAACAATGCAAGGATTGATTGATCAGGAACATTGTCAAGGATGCACAACAATGCAAGGATTGATTGATAAGGATTGATGATGATAACATTGTTGAGGATGCACAACAATGCAAGGATAGTGTTTAAGCAACACAAGGATATCCTGAGATGATTTTTTGATTGGATTTGATTAATCATGATTGATGAAGCTTGATTTGGAACAAAAGTTGTTCGAATGATTTGACGTGATGTTTGAAGTGCAAATTAGATGTAACTGATATCGATTGTTTGGATCGATGTTCGATTGAAGATAAAACTTGATAAGGAACATATTTCCATCAAAATGTGCCATGGGCTAGTGATTTGGATTTTGGATCACAAATGCTTGATCAATTTGATTTCATGTTTGCCAATGTTCGGATCACCACAAAAGTTGGAGGATATAGATCAAGATTTATTCTTGAAGCAAGATGTACATATCTACCCCCAGTGTCTAGCAATGTATGGAATGCCATGGATAGATGCCTGGATAGGTGTATGGATGGATGGATATGGTACACATGCACAGGATGCCAAGGATTATCTTGTGATAAGATATGGTGTGCAGATAAAGGATGCTCATTTGGATAATGTTTCATGGCCCAGCTAATGCTGGGGTAGGATAGGATCAATGAAAATGACCCATGTCAAGATGTTTATCATAAGAAAGCATAAAGTGTACACCAAAATTTTTCAAGATCAAGATGACTTGGACTATGGATGCAAACATATGCACATCGATTGGACAAATTGCTCATGGATGATTGGATTTATTATGGATGAGATGGATGGAATGTTGTATTTATTATGGATGGGATGAGATGCTTTCACCTGAACTGGCGCACGTAGATGCTTGATTCTACTCATGACGCCTGTTTTCCAGGTTTCATCATCTGGTCTAGCCCAACCATGCAGTTTTCACTAGAGGACAATTTTTTTCTTGTTTTCAATCCTTTTTGATTTTTTTTTTTTTTGGATTTTCATATATTTTTTTGGTTTTTCCTAAAATATTTTAAGCTCATGCTGTATCACAAGGTGTTGTTGATGTAGATTCCCCTGTCATAATGTACCATCGATATCCTACTTGAAGAAGTTGCTTTGCACAGATACGTGCACTTGAATACAACTTTTGAGATTCCTGATCTGCTTTATTGATATCGGGGTTAACTCTGTCTCTATGCGTATATTGTGATAAAGTGCCTTATGAATCCTTATTATGAAGGGTCGTTGCCAATACATGGTCAATGTGAGAATTGGATATCATGCGTGGAGGTGTGGATGAAGTGTTTTTAGGGATAAAAGATGGATTGGTCGACAGTTTGGCACCTTTGACTCTCCAAACTTGGGAAGATGAGCAATGATGGGTGGATACAAAATGTGCATGGAATTGAGACCAACTGCTTGATACACTTTGTACGTCGGTTGAAAATCCTACTTTTTCTTTTGTGGACATCTTTGATGGATACTTTTCCCTTTTTTATTTTTCCCCATAGTTTCTTTGACTGATGGAGTTTGATATGGATAATCTTTCTTTGTATGTTTTGGTATCCATGCATATTTTATTTGTCCATTATGCTTCTCAGCTTCTTTTGCTTTGATAACGTTCTTCGTACTTTGATTCAAATATTTCCTTTGATGTTGGTCCCAATTCGTGGATGGGGTGATGGGTGGATGAAGATTCATGGCGTGGCTGGTTGTAGTATTGGTAATGGTTTCACCATAAAGATTCTTCGTGCTCCCTATGTTGACATTTTCTTGAGACAAAGTTGCCCCTAGTATAGTGGTAGTAGTGCCTTCATGCTTTGATTTCGCCTGTTTTGAGATGTCTTGTTCAATAAGCATTCTTTGATAGATAGCCACTGTAGATGACGTTAGTGGAATTTGATGCTTTGCTAACTTTAGAATATACTGTCTTGTCTGACCTATTTCCTTGAGTGGATAATGTTGGATATCTTTATTCATGATGTCTTCAATCTGAATTTGGGATATATCTGATCTTGATGTTGACAACTCTATTTGACTGTAGGAACCAATAACCTGTTCCTTTTGTGTAATAATGTTAGGAATAAAGGAATCCTATTATGAATGAAGATCATCTACGTGTCCATCCATGGAAATCATCTCATGGGTAGATGGAAGAGTATGTGCTATGTGGATATCATTTGCGACATTTCGTATAGATAGGAGAGTGTCCATTAGATTATTGTAGTATCTTGGAGATACAAATTCTTGATCTTGAGTGATTTCAGAGTTTCTTTCTTCATGCTTTGGATCAAGTTCTTGACATGGGTCAGTTTCAAAGGATGGATTGCTTAAAAATGGTTCTTGGATGTCATCGTTAGGCATGGGGAATGGCTCAATATCCTCTTGATCTTTGAGTGGACTTGGATCAAGTATCAAGTTGAGGATTCCTTCAATATCTGTAACCATGAGGTCAAAGGGGGTCAACATGTCTTGGAAAGGATCACAACTAGACTTTGGTGAAAGATGTTGATCATGCTTTGGAATGAATTCTTGAGATATGTCCTCTAACTCACAAGGCAATGTAGAGACATTTTCAACATGATCATAGGTCAATGGATCATGCATTATGTCAATAGGATCAAATAATCCTAACAATCCTTGAAATAGTTCACTAAAAAGTGGCTCTTGATGTATGGTGAGTTGATCATCGAATGTGGTGGAAACATCTTCAAGGTGCTCATCGAGGGAGAGATCTTGATCATTGTTTTCAAAAATTGTGGTGGAGGGATTTCCAACGTCTTCAACCATAGGGTCAAATGATGTTGACATTTCTTGAATTGGATCATTGTTGGTTGGTGGATTTTGATCATGATTGAGAAGTTACTCTTGACATACGTTGATTTGATCATTGGATGAAGTAGACACAACTTCAAGGTACTCAGTGATGGATTGATCTTGATCCTTGTTCTCAACAGTTGTCATTTTTTGTGTTTGTGCTTGTGCTTGGTGGGCAGCTTGAGAGGCTTGTTGCACTTGTTGAGCTTGTGTTGCTTGTTGTGTGGCTAGATATTGGTGGATGGCCTTTTGGCAGGCCTGGTGAGCTTTTAGCACAATGTTATATTGTCTTGCTGCGTTTGGTTTTGGTGGTAGTGGTGGCAGATTCAGAATTGTGTTGGATGCAGTGACAAGTGGTTGAGATACACTTGGAGCGATCATGGTAGTGAGGGGTTGAGGTATGATGGGTGTGATAGGGGTGGTTGGAGTTATTGAGGTGACAGGGATGGTTGGAATGATCGAGGTGATAGGCCCCTGGGAGACCATGTTTTGATTTGTTGGGATCAACATTGTTGCTTGATTAAATACCATTTGCTGGTGCGATGTCGATGGTATATTCAAAGGATTTGATGTGAGGGCTTGATTGGTGTTAGGTGGATTGATTTGGATGGAGTGATTGGTGCTAGGTAAAGGGAGAAGCCCTAAACCAAGGAATGATGTTGATATGGGTAATGGTGGTGGAGATGTCTCTTGGTGCAATGACTCAACTATTTTAGTAAGTGTAGCAATTTGATCTCGCCAAATTTGATCTTGATTTCAATCTTAACTCCCTTGATATAATTAATTTGGTTTTTGTTCAAGCAGATTTGGGGTGTGTACTTGTGTTTGATTTTGGACAATGTTCTGATTTGGCATGATAGGTTGAAATTGAACATTGTTGATGTTGGGAATCATATTGCGTTGATTTAGGTAACTTTGATTTTTCATGGTGTCACCTTGTCTTGGGGTCGTTAACATTTTGTTTGGACTTTGAACAACATTTGTATGATTTGCAAACATATTTATCCCAAAGTTTTTTGGATTCATGTTTGGAAAAATTGTACTTGGTATATTCTCATTTGGCATGTAGGGATTTGGTGGGATGACGTTATTCATTTGAAGGCTCATGCATTGATTTTTCGGTTGAAAATTTTTTAGGTTTGGATTTAGATCTACCATCGAGAAATGTGTTCCAATATTTGATTCAGGCATACTCACACTTGTTGTGCCATTGAAATTTGTAGAAGGTAATGATCCCATGTATGGATTGTATAAGTGTGAGTTTTGATAATCAATCGACATTGTAAGGCTTTGAAAGTTCCATTGATTTGGATTACTCATGATGTATGTATCGAGTTTGTATCCCATGTTCCTCTTGTGTTTTGACCTTGTTGCAAAAGTGACCTCTAAGGTTCTTATGACCAATGATGAGATAGGGGTAAATGATATGAGTGTTTGAACGTTTAGGGACTTTGGATCAATGCTAGACTTAGGGCTTGATTTTGATTGGTTTGATTAGATGATGAACTTGTAAACCCTAGGATGTAAGATGTTATCTTAGGATGAACTTGTTCAAAGGATTGCTAATTCAATTAAATGTATGAGAAAGGATGCATTCCCATACACCTAACTAAACAAGGTGATTTTGATTTTAATGATTTACCCAAGTCTATAATGATGTTTCCAAAGCTTTAAAGTTGTTTGGTGGGATGGATTTTGATAAATGTTTGTGATAGGTGAAATGTTTGATTTGATCCTAAATGAAACTAGGAAGGACTCATTTACAAGACTGAGATAGTGAAGAACATGCCTTTCTCTAAGAGTAATTCAAAATCAAAAGACCAATGTTTGCATGAAAACCATATGACTAAAAGATGACAAGCATATGTGTGGGGTCCAATTGATTTAATCTTTGCTTAATGGATTATTTTTACCACAAACACACTCTTGATTATATTTTGAATCTAGATGTCCAATGTCTCAACTTTCCCCTTATCCTACAAAGTGTATTATGCGGAAACCAAGGAAATTTGAGGCAAGAGTTACCTATTGTTGACCTTAGTAGGAGAAAATTGAGATGAAATCCAAATGTTTAGAAGCCTCTAAAGATACGAATCCCAAGGGCAAGCAATAACATGTGAATTTGTTCAAGGATATTTGCTTCTCCTAAAGGGTTTGAGATTTGATGCTTGTGTTCAATGTTGGTTTTCCAATGTTTTCGATCAAAGCACTGTGTTTTCAAACAAGCAATATGACATCCTAGCTCAATTGGTACATTTTTCTTGGTGGGCTTGCCTCATGCCCTTCGTAGAAGAGATGATTTTACATGCAACCAAGGAAAGAGTATAAAGGTATGTTAAGAATGAAGTCTTAACCTCTATACTTTAACCAAGATCGGACATGGCAAGTAACTTCTTGGAATCTAAGTTCCAATGCACCACTTTGATAAAATCGGTGAATAGGTTAATAGGCCACTACAAACAAGAGTTTTATTTTGGGCTTTCCATTCGTGGAGATTGACCCATACGGCGAGAGTCCCCTTTCAGATCCATCTCGTCGGAATCAATCGCGTGATATTGCAATTTACTCCAATACCCACATTTATATCCCTGTTGGAAATACTCTTGGCTTTAGAGTGTTACCGGTTGAGTCATTCCCTTGGGTGAGTACTTTTTCCCCAAGGCAGGTCGTCTAAGATAAACAATAGCGAGTAAACGTATTCATAGTTCGATCAACCTTCATTTAGAAACAAAGGGAGAAAAAATGCAATAGGTTTACTCACACTCGCACAATATTTTGTTCAATTTTAGACCCAAAACGAAGTGTGGAGGTGATTGCTTTATCTTACCCTAAAATCATGAAAAAGGCCTTTTGATTCTCAAGATCGCTATAAAGCGCTAGAGAAGCACATACATCCTTTTCCAATGAGGTTAGTTTAAGTAAGCCCTCACAAAAATAAATAAAACATGTTCATTTTAGATCCCACAAAGCAGTGATTGAGTTCATTTTAAAACACTAATATCAAGTGTGAAGTTGATTTGTTCAATTTCAACCAAATCCAAAAGCTAGTGAGTTTCTAACATTCAATTTTAATCCAATCTTTGAAAAGATCAAATTAGTGATTGATTTTAAACCCAGATAAATCTAGTTGGCCTAAAAGAAAAAATAAGAGCACCACACTATTACAATAGCATTTAAAAATGCTCCTTTTTTAATTTCACTACTCACTTTTTCTAATTCAAACCTGCTTGTGATTTATCCACCTTGATGCAAAGTAGATCCATTTATAGTTACGTATGAAGAATTGATCAAAGTTAATCAACACACTCCACCCCATCAATCTACACCCAACAAATTTGAATTAGCAAAAATCAGTAAGAGGTCAACAACTTTATTTAAATTTAAATAGAAAATGATTTTTATTTTTTTTAAATGCAAAGGACAATGGCTAAATTGTAACATTGAAAGCTCATCATATCGAGCTTAGATCCCCATTTTCATAAACAGATAGCATAGTAATTGCAGTCAGGTTAAAGGAAAGTAGTAGTCACTTTCCACAATGACAATATTTGCTTTCAGATCTACAAAATCCCACTCTAGAAATTTTGTCCCCTTAAATCGATTTAGATGTCCATCTATTCCTGCAATAAAATTCAAGGAAACTCTCTTGTATTTATAGCCATCGATGTCCACCCTTACAACAATGATATGAGACATGTCATCTTGCATTAATCATCTCTGGCGGTCTTACTACAAGGCTGTTTACCTACAATAGGGAGCTTTTAGATTGGTATTAAAAGCTAGACAACCTTGTTTTGCAACTTTCATACACATAAAGGACGACTAATAATGTACAAGTATCTGTTGATAAAGAACTCCATTAATTGTATTGTTAACAGCTGTGTAAGATATAAATATCCATACTTATGGGGGAAGGGAGACGACAGATTGAGAGGATTTGCTGATAGGAGAGTAGATTGGGTTGCGTTTTGACTAATAGAATCATGTGGCCAGGGATCAACTCATGTAGGGATCTAAGAACCAAGATCACGTGGGAATTCAAGGCGCACCGATTGAAATAAAAGGGAATTGTTATGAATACTTTTGCACACGGTGTACCTACTACCTTTGAAAGTGACATACAAGATTAGTCTAAATGCACAATTTTTTTTTTATTGAAAAGGCTTTTAAAAACATACTTCACTAGTAATGCCTTTCACTTCCTCCAATTTGGCGCGCAACTGCAGTATCGTTAAAATATATTTATTTTTCCTAAAAATGCGCTGGGTGGAAAGGTGGGGATCTATAAGAATGAGCCAGAGCCGCTCGTGATTTGACCTTGAGGGTCATTCGGACAAACTTAAATAACAACTGAGTGTGCTTCGAGCATGATTTTAGTGTCCACGTTCATTGATTACGAAGTATCAATGTTTTAGGATAAAGGAAGAAAGCTAAAAACAAAGATGAGAGAGCTGGGCCACATGGTTTCTGCAGGCCTAGAAGTAATGCATGGGTTCGTGGTTGGGAACTAACCACTCCATCAGTTGTTGATATGGAAATGTCTAAGTCTCCTCAAGATATTCGTGAAGAAGGCAGTCACTCTTTCATTTTGGCGAGTAGTCAATGGTGTGTCTATTTCTTTAATGGTGCACAAAAAGAAAGTACTTTGCCCTACCCAGTACGTGTTTACTAGAGACTTGAGGATTCCCTCAAGTAAGGAACACAACTAATAGAATAACAAGCCTAGAAAGAAATTTCAAAGTGATTGATGCAACAAAATGTAGATGTGTTGGACTTCAATGTGTTGTCTTTAGGCATAGATTCCTTCATAAATGTTTCATGCCCACCCTCTCAGAGAACACTTTTGTGCTGGCCAAACAACTTTTTCATTATGTTGTACAAGCAGAAACTAGAGACCAAGAGGAATTGGCCGATGCCCTTTTCATGCGATGTGAATCTAAAGAAGATAAATCAATCCTCCTATGGGCCTTTGCAGCAAGTTTAGGCACTATCGACCAAAATATGAGAAACGACCATCCACTTTACAAAGTTCTGCTTATTGAGAACAACTGCTTCTGCCATAAATATTGAAATGATGAAAGAACTAATCATCAAAGGTTATCAAATTGGGGACATTCTTGATAGTGATTGGAGGAAAGGATTAGATCACAAAGGGTAAGCTAATGTAATGAGGGTTTCAAAACAAAATGAGATGATCAAAGAATAAGCAAATGAAAAACCAACTACATTAGACAGTCTTAGTAGATTGGACTATGCACAGGGTCCTTCTACTTTATTTTTGAATCTTTACATAAATCCTCCCATAGCTGTCGGTATCACTGACACTTGGGGTATGGGAAAGTCTAGCCTCATGTCGCAGACTAAGCATATTTTACTAATAATAGCTGCTCAAATGGCATTATTGGAATCCCCAAAATTATGAAGTTCAACCTTAGAATTTGTTGGTATTAAATCCTATAGACTATCAAGCAAGGGGAGGAGGAAGTGTAAAAATGTTTACAAACATATAAAGCATGGGGAAAGCATTATAGAAACTTGAGCATGAGAAAAAATATAAAAAATTCAATAAGAGTTGGAGAAATTCTTGAACAAGTATGACCATAAGTATCGAAAGGTATTTAAATCACTTGCTGCTATGGACGACAGTGACATGTTTGAAATAGAGCTCTCCTTCTAGCAACGATGCCATATGTGAGCACCACAAATCTGCAAAATAGTTCAAACCTCAAAACACATTAGCATGTTAGTTCAAACTATGCAAATACCATAGTGCTCCTATGAGATAATAAATCATGCTTTAAAATGCAAACAAATTACAAGACAAACTAAGGCATATAAAACATGAAATAAATCCTATCCCATAGTGGATTGGTGCTATTGTGGACAATGGCCCTTTCCCAATCCTTTGCTAAGCTCCATGATGAAAATGCTATTAATATGATATGAATAATGATATGGAATGCTAAGATGATATAGATTCAAATGACAATGGTGCATTTGTGCTTGAGATTGTGGAGTTGTGGAGGATTTGAACAATAGAGGAGACCTCTATTTATGGCCCAAAGTGATAAAAGAATGCCAAACATGGAGGATGTGGGACTAAAGATAAGCCAATGAAAAGAGACCACTTGTCAACTTGTGATAGGATGAGGAATGAGCACATTTTGGTCAATATGCCAAAGAGAGGGAGATTTCAAATTTGAATTTGAGAGTAAATGTTGAGTTTGACCTTTGGAAAGGGGCATGTAAGAGCCATGTAAGAGCTCATAAATGCTTTGTTGGATGTACATGTCCACTTGTTTTTGAATTCAAACTTGAGGGAATATTCCTCAAAGATGCCATGTTGATGGAAAATGCTGATTTTATAAATGAATTAAAATGATTTATTGGTGCAAGTGGGAAAAGCTAGAGGATGTGATGGGTGGTTAGGTTAGGTTAATCAAGATTAGCTTAACTTAGATGATGATTAATTGATTTTGACCTGGATTTGACTTGAATATTTTGATTTATTTAAATCAAGAGGGAGAAATATGACTTTTGGGATTTAATTAAATAAAGTCTTGATTTATTTAATCAAAGAAGGAATGATAGGCCTAAATTAAATAAAGTTAATTTATTCAATTTAAGTGGATAATCCTTAGAGATTAAATGAACCTGATTTACCTAATGAGTGGATTAATTTTGAATTTGATTTATGAAAATGAGATATCATCAGAAAGCTGTTTCGACGCTCTACACAATGGTGTAGGTGCGATTTTCTGGTTTTCAGCCTCAGAAGTTAGATGTTGCCATTTTCACTTCGGAACTCATATCTTTTGACTCGCTTATCCATTTTTTTAAATTTTTGCGGCGTTGGAAAGTTGGTTTCGGCCTCTATGCAGATCTGAGGTCATTTAGAGAATATGTGTACCTTATTTTATGCATGAATTCATTTTTGTTTCATGCACTAGGTTTGCATTTTCACTTATTTTATGTAGTTTTTCATTCTCTCCTTCTGTAATCATTGGGTATTATAATAACGAACTGATATAAAGTTCCATTAAGGGGGATTCTTGCATCCATCTTTCGTATTGGTGACAACTCGTATGAGTTTTTCTAGTTTCCTGTTGTCTCCTTTTAGCTTCTTTCTTGCTTCGCTGGACACATCTTTGGTTTGCTTCAGTTCACACTTCACATTGGGATTTTATAGTTCTTGATCCACATTGGTTTAAATATTTCTCATTTGAGGGCCATGTTTTTATGGTTAATGTTCTAGAATCTTAATGGTACTTGTCCTATGGGCAGTTTTAGTTTCAGTTTGGTATTGGCTTCAAGAGACACAACTTCCAGATTTTTCATCATTATGGGTCCTTTCATCCTTTCATCTACCGTTGCTTACAAATTCTAGGGTTGATCCAGTATGTGAGTTTTCAATGTTCCTTGGCATCGGGTTTGCTGTTGCATTTGTGATTCTGATTGGTATTTTGCAAATAGAATTATCTTTCCTTGCTTATCGGATTTGGGGTTCCAGTGTTGCTTCATCAGAGTTCTTCCAGTGCTTCTTCGCAGCAGTTCATCTCTCTGAAGGGGGGGTTTTCCTACTGGGTTTTCTCTCTCTTTGCATTTTTACATGAGTACCTAATCAGGCCTTATTGCCGAGACTCATATTTGCATAATAATATGCTTCTCCCTAAGTTGCACTTATGGGGGGGTGTTGGTGTAATTAATATTTAATTACACTTTGCATAAGTTTAGTTAGGCATATTTAATTCCTAAGTTATAGGTTTTATCCTTATCTTATCGAGCTATCTTGTTGCTTAAGATAAGATTAGGTTTATGCATCTTTGCTTTTATAAAGCAAATTATCTCTTGTAATATTTCGTACTTCAAATATATCAATTTGTACATCTTTTGCAAATCTCTGCTTTTTATGAATTTCTCTTCTATGGAAGGCCTTTTCGGTTTGCAAATCTGATCTTGGTTTCTAACAGGTGATTCAGCCTGCATATAACCAATATGGCCACCACGACTATGGTGATGCCTGAAATGGCCTTAAACATAACTATGCTTACAACACACAAACAAAATCTTTATTTAACTTGCATGGAAACCTGATTGTGGTTATGAAGGGTTTATTAAATATTTATGACTGTACTTGTTTACCCTCAACAAAGGAGGTGGTGTGATCATCAATGATCATAGTTTTATCATATGGAAGCTTTCATGTTAGCCAAATCATTAGTATTAGAATTTTTTCTACTTTTGATAGCCAAGACCTATATGGCTATTATTACAAGATTTAAACCCTGTTTTACTTATGAGTGAACTTTATGGGGATAGTGTTTATTAGAAAAAACTTGTAAGGGTAATTTGAGCTATCAATTTTTGTGAAACCATTGTATTTAGTTGAGGAAAGGTATGCCTATAGTATTAAGAATATAATTCTATCCAATGGGATAGTTTAAATTGGAATTGAGAACCATGGATAGACCCAGGGTGGTCATGTAGAAGTTGAGAAAACCAACTTCAGAGCCCAAGAACACCTACATGCAAAGGGATACCTGTCACAGGGAAGAGAATGGAGAAAAAAGCAAGAGAGGGTTTTGAAACTCTGAAATATGAAAAATGTATTAATCAGAGAGTGAGATAAAATACAATGATCAATCCTTATAAAAGGAGATTATGCAACCCTAAAGAAACCATAATAGGTAGACATTCAATAATTAATATTATTATTAAATGTCATAATATGCAACTAAAGTGAAATCTTAAGAGAGGAATAAAGGTAACTTAATTAATATAATTAATTTAAAACCTTTACTCTAACACCCCCTTAAGATGAGCAAAAGTGCGGCTACAAACATGTGCAAGAAAGCAAAGGTAACTACAATGCATGGAAGTAAACAAGGGTCCCAACAACTAGGCCAGATTAGGTACCCGAATACAACCAAATCTCTGTAAAGTGGAGTAAAAGGAGAAAACCTAGTGGGAAAAAACTCCTCTCCAAAAAGAGATGAAAAACAAGAGTGAAAGAAGAAGCGAGATAGAAGGAGGACTCAACATGACCCCCCAAGAACTGCTTCTATCACACAAGTACAAAATATGATCCCCCCATAAGAGAGAGAGAAAGAGACTAGAAGGCCCCCCCACAATGAAGAAAATCCTGTTGCAATGGTGGATGCCTGATGTAGAATCCAAAGGGAGATCCTGAAGCAGCAAATAATATTCCTCCCCTTGGGAAGAAATGGATCCAAAGGACGATGTCAAAGAAACCCTGTGAAGAGTGATGAACCAATCTGTCTCAAGATGTGTGCCATGATAGGATGCTAAAGAATCTCTCTGTCTGAACTGAAACAAATGATGCCAAATCCAAACTGATGTGGAGAATCCTAAAATGCAACCTCTGAATGCACAGATAATGGTGGGCATACAGTGATGACTTGATTGTCAAGGTAGAGGAGATGAATGTCCTCAAAGTAATCCTCCAGATCTGCAATATAGGACTCTACAAACAAGGATGATATGCCTGCAATATATGAATCCCAAGTAGCTATGTATGAAAGATGTATGATGTCCTACTACTCTAAATCAATAGGGGCCAAAGATGAGGCAATGTCAAACTGATCAGGAACAACAGGAGATTCTGGTGTAGTCTCAATCTCAAGAGTTGGAACATGAATACAAGTCTCTAAACCATTGTCACATGAAAGACCTATGAGATACTCAAGCTCCTCTAGAGTACGGTTATCATAGGGTATGAAATCTATATCTACAAGAGGGATGAGACAATATGCAGTGGGATCCTTTGGGAATGGAAAGATATTAGAATCTCCAAAAATCTCCCAAAGATGGTGCCAAAGTGTGCGAGGACAACGAATGCCAGATAAAGCACACAAAGTGTCAAAATCAACACTACAACCAATAACCCCTACAATATGATCTTTAATAATAACCCATGCTAATAAACTCCTTGATGTGTCTGGTGTAGGTACGAGATCATACAAATAAGGCAAAATATTAAGCCACCTACAATGTGTAAGTATGCCCTTTGCCCATGACTCATAATTACCCTTATCCAAGTTGATCACAGAAGGATGAATAGAAAAACCCATTATACTCACTCAAATGAGAAAATCAGAGACTAATGATCTCAATACATATAAAAGCAGATCAAAATATGCCATCGCACGCAAACAGATCCTTTCCACGTGCCAAAACGTCCAAGTAATTGACATAATTGTGAAAATACAAAATAATGAATAAAATGTATCTGGGGAATATTCTGGAAAAATAAATGACAGATCTGGAAAGAGCAAAGAACCACCTTTCCAATGCCTATTCGTTTGCAAAAAATGGAGTTCGGACGCAAATGTTACGCCCCTTGGAGTGCAAAAACCATGATCTGAATTTGACTGAGGAAAAAAGAATCAAAACAAAAAAAATTAAGAAACCACACCTACACCATCAGATCGGTGCCAGAATCAGCTTTCCAACGACTATTCGTTTGCAAAAAACGGAGTTGAAACGCAAAAAATATGCCCGATTCTGTAAAATAGCTCCAAATTTGCACAATAAAGCCCTCTACAGCCCTCAGGGGCTAAAAAAAATAGCCCTTGGTCGCATGCAGGACCAGGGGTGGCGACTAGGGCTTGTGACGAAGCTCGTGGTCATTGATAGGACCATCGGTTGGGGCTTGGCAGCTACAAGGTGCTTAGGGCAGGGGCCTCAGATGCCAATAGGACCGTGGCGTAGGTTGTAGAGCCAGCGGGGGCTTGCAGAGCTACCTGTGGGCAGTGGAGCCAGCGGCAACTATTGGTAGAGAAGCCGTAGTGGAGCCGCCAGGCGAGCGGCGCTCGGGTGGCCGCGGGGTGGACCCCAGGTGGCACTCCTGTTTTATACGGCAGGCATAAAAAAAAATTAAAAAATTGATTTTTTAAAATATTTTTTTTATTTTTTGCAATTTTACGCATCGATCTACGTGCCCTGGGGCAAATTTTTTTTGCCTTCTGAGCTAACTGCACCGAAACTGGGTGAATTATATATAAAAAAACTTGGAAACGGCCTCCTGAGCGCAATCGTGAGGTCGGTTTGGGCTCAAACTACACTAGATAAAAAAGGTATTCCCTAAATCAAAAAGGCAAACCCTAAACCTTTGAAGCTCCAAAAATCCCCCAGAAGCCAAATAAGAAGCAGCAAGTTTGCTCTGATACCATCTATAAGTTGTCAAAACCAACTTCAGAGCCCAAGAACACTTGCATGCAAAGGGATACCTATCACAAGGAAGAGAATGGAGAAAAAAGCAAGAGAGGGTTTTAAAACTCTGAAATATGAAAAATGTATTAATCAGAGAGTGAGATAAAGTACAATGATCAATCCTTATAAAAGGAGATTGTGCAACCCTAAAGAAATCCTAATAGGTAGACATTTAATAATTAATATAATTATTAAATGTCACAATATGCAACTAAAGTGAAATCTTAAGAGAGGAATAAAGGTAACTTAATTAATATAATTAAGTTAAAACCTTTACTCTAATAGTGGTGAATATGGTTTGACTTATGATATGATTAGAAAGTGGAATAAGGTGACGTGGAGTCATAAATTCCCTATAACAGAGCTTAATTGTTAATGATAGTTACTATGATAACTAAGATGCATCTTATTTATTTAAAGGATATGTTAACTCCTTGTTGGAGAAAGAGAAAATAGATAAGAGGAAAGTTGTATTGTCTTGTAGGCGACACTAAGTGCTTGCCTGGTTTATTGGTGGAACTAGTTGTCCTAGGTAATTATATACTTACAAGAATGGATACTATGGTTAGTATGAAACTATTATATTTCACTGTAAATGGAAGTTCTCTTTACGAATGACCATGCTTCACCAATGAGGTATAAGATATTAAAACCTAACTTATGTTGGAAGATTGACTTAGATCAAGACTATTGATATGAAATGATAGTATTATGAAACTATTATATTTCACTATAAATGGAAGCTCGAGCTTTACAAATGACCATGCTTCACAAATGAGGTATAAGATATTAAAACCCAACTTATGTTGGAAGATTGACTTAGATCAAGACTATTGATATGAAATGATAGTATTCTTTTAGATATTACATTGGTGAAGGAATACCTTGTATACTATGTTTATTCATGTATGTAAAATGTGAATTCAAACAATGTCAAGTGGTCTAGGAAAGACTAGAAGCATTTCATTCTTATGATTAGTTACACTTATGTTACTACCTTTGGAAAAACAAAGATGTTTGATATTCCATGTATTGGGTTAGAGAAGCTAAACCCTAGTATTGAACAAGGAGGATACATGAACTCTATAAATCTTATGTCAGATATGACATTGTACACATATATTGATTGACAGTGAAAGGTTGAGGAAACCATAGAACAAGACAGGAAGTTTTTATAACACACTAAGAGATTCTACGATAATTTTGAAACTTGTTTTAATGCATCAAGATGTTGGATATTGAATCTTGAGAGTAAAATGATAGGAAGTCATAAACCCTAAATATTGCAAGAATGCAATAAGGGGCTGTTAAAAGGTTTGAAATACCTAAATATTTACATTAAATGTATATCCTAGATTAAGGATTAGTTCTAAGTTAGATTGGCTAGAATGGATTTCCTATACAGACTACTTGTGTCTAGAGTACTAAACAAAGTAAGAAAAACTATAGGATGAGATAGCTTCTTAGACGAGTCAGAGGTGTGTGTCTAGAGGGAATGACCAATTAGAATTATCATACTTAGCTAGAAGGGATCTAGTGTTGTATGGTTGATTGTGTTTTGTAGGACACATCACTAGGACTCGGATGGAGAAACTTGACAGTTCCTTATATCTATACCCTTCGTGAAGGGCCATGTTGCTTCTAGTTAGTAAGTGTGCAGGGGACCACTTGAGTTCGTGGTTGGAGGAAAAGCACTCAGATGATGCTCTCCCTTTGTAGCAGTAGACTCTTTGAGGCTCGTGAAGATAGATATCAACATTCCAGATGTAGTGAACTTCATGTTATGGCTTATGACAGTCCAACATATGAGGTAAAACTATTCTTTTTCCAATTGTATTATATGTAATATAAATGGAAGCTGTAAGGACTTCTCTTTGATTCCAACTGTGATTACATATGATTTCAAGTTTGAAGTTATCATGAAAAGTTGTATTTAATTTCTTGAGCTTACGTAAATGTAAAAAAAACAAATCTCTCTCAAGATTGCTAAGTTATTTACCTTCTAGTAAATTCTTGAGTTTACTTGAGTATTAAGAGGAGGGATGTTACAATTGACCATGCTAGTGATGAGGATCCTTCTTTATTTTCATATTTGGAAAATTTTAATAGCTTTTGTTTTAGAATGCTTTCTTAAAATGAATATAAGAGTAATGGTTTGAGCCTTATGGGACAATGCATCAAACTTCATTTAGAATCTACACTTCATCTATTTATTGTGGGTCTTAGTCACTATTATCCTTGACCCTCTAAAGCCTTATATCATGGTTTTAATGAATTGGCCATGATCCTTTCAAAATTTTCTCTACCTCTATAACATCTTGAATTAATTGTTGAATCATCTCATTTGTCTATTCCTTCTTTGTATATGTTTTCTACCAAAGCCTTAGTTAAATTTCTCTTCTCTATGTTGATACTCTTCATTTTATCATGATCATAGATTCCCCTAATGTCTTAATATACATGCATTATTTGGTGAGTTTTCCATGTTATTTGATAATCCTATACTTTCTACTAAACCTCTTGGGTTTATCATATCTCATTATGACATTGATGTTGACGTTAAAATGGTAGATACCATTGTTAACATGCCACTAAGCCATGGATATCTCAAAAAATTGTAGATTTTTAAAGTAAGAATTAGGATATTCATTATTTTATTTCATAACTAGCAAATTATACCATGCCCTTTACTCATCTTGTTACGAATGATGTCCATTTATTTTGGAATTTAGATTCTTAGAAATATTTTGATACACCAAGCTTAAGTGCTATCTAGCTAATCCTCCCGTTTTTATGCATACCTTTCCAAGAAGTCCTCTCATTATTTATAGTTTTTCTTCATCTCATTCCTTGTCAATTATTTTGGTGTATTATGAGGATGAAGATAATGAGCATGTTATTTACTAGATTAGTTGTAAAAAATAGTATAAATTTTGAAAATTATTATACAAAATTAAATAAGAAATGTATAACATTTTTTTATATAGAAAACCCATTAAATTATCTTCTCCATATAGGAATACATTACATGATTAAATTTTATCATTTTAAATATCTGAACTCTATAAAACTAATTATTAGGATGTATTACAGAGTGGTTCATGCTTTTTAATGTGCTTAATTTAAATTTTGTCTAGATCAAAAATCCATTAAGGGACAAACTTTAGTCAATCATTTGGCTAATACTAGACTTCTTCACTATCTCTTCCTTATCACAATTCTTTTCTTGGTGACCATATCCTTGCTATGGATGTCAATCACTCTTGGGATTTTATCTTCAATAGATTAAGGTTTTGTATTGGTTTGGGGTAGGTGTTATTTTTCTGCCCTTCTTCAAAAAAAAAATCAACTTTCATAATTTAACTTTCCTTACATAAATAGCATTGCCAAGTATGAATCTCTTATAGCTATATTACATGTGACACTTTCTCTTAATGTATATTATCTTCATATTTATGGTGGTCCTCAATTGACTATATTTCAAGTTACTAGTACCTACAAAGAAAGGTAGGATATTATCTCATAGTAGTCACAACTTGTTATATATCTTCTTAATCACTTTTCTTCTTTCATAATTGACACCATTGCATGAAAGAATAATCACTATGTAGATGCAATGGCTAGCATCACTTCTCTTTTGTATATGGATGATTCAATAAATGATATTTAATTTATCATTCATATGATATCTATGCCTACTATTATGGATGGTTATTCTTTTGATATTCCATTTTCCTATGATGTTGATTCTAAGGAGTTGTACTCTTATATATAAATATCTCAAAGATGGTATCTTTCCTTCTAAATCTTCTTTGAATGTGTGCATTCACATTCATAAGGCTACTATGAATTATATTGTTCTATCTATCACCTTATATTGTCAAGATTAGAACAACCTCCTTCTCTATTGCTTAACAAAATTTGAAACAACAATTTCCCTTCATGAGGCCCATTTTGGTGTCAATGGAGGTTTTTTGAGTGGAAAGAACTAGCTCCAAAACTTCTTTCTATGATATTCTATTCAAAATAAATGAAACATGATTCCTTTTATTTTATTAATAAATTCCCTAAATTCTTGAGCCTTATAGATAAGAGATCTAATATTATATAGATTCATGGCCCTATTTTGTTTGGTCGGGCTACTTTTGTTTGGAAAAATTTCCCCATCTTCTTCTCAAGGAGACACATTCATTATCACTACTATATTTTACTTCACAAATGGTTTGAGACTATTTCTCTTTTCTCTACCACTATTGAGGCAATATACAAATTCTTACTTGATCATATAATTTCTTATTTTGGACTTCTTTCTACTTTTACTTTTTATAATCACACATCAGTAATAACCAAAGAAATATGTGTAGAGACATTCTTCTACCATTGGGCTATCATATTAATATGATATAATTCTAATTTCCATATTTTTATTTATGATTATTACAATAATATATTGTTGCATGAGAACACCTTGAGCAAAAATAGTCATTGAAGCACTACACTACAAGGAACCCCAACCTAACACCTAATTTTAAATATCTTGATGAATGTGATGTATGAAAATTGTGAGAAGATGCATGCCTTAGAATGAAATGCATAAATTAGTCCATCATGTGGTTAATACTTATTGATTCACTATTGAATATATTTTGAACTCATTATCAATTTTGAACTCATTATCAATTTTGATAAATTCAAATTTATTTGAAGTTGCTTCTCTCTCATAAAATCATTATAAATATCTTAAATTAACATCCTTATGAAGTTCTTGAAAAATTGTAACAACACTAAAAGGTACTATTAAATGAATGATACACATACATATATACATTCTTATTTATCAAATATTGTATATAATGAAACTTCATAACAAAAAAAGCTAATGCTTGGATGGAAGTTCTATAAATATTAGAAAGATGTGTTACTTATGATTACAAATTTATCTATTCTTACGGTTAATACTTATTATTAGAATATTGGATATCTTTGAATATAATCATCGACATTAGTAAAATAAAAAACCTTCAAATTTTCTTCTTTCTTATAAAACTAAATGGTTGATATAGAAATATTCAACTAAGCAATGCATATATTATTTAAATAATATAAATATTTAGTATTTCGTCAAAAGGTTATAAATATATTATATCACATATTCTTAGGACATCCTCAATGGGACATTAAGGCTTGTGAAAATAGGAACCCCATTTATTGAGGGACATGTCACAAATTTCTAACCAACTTGTGATTTTGTATAATTTTTTCTTCAAATCTAGATTTTGCTCCCATGACAAAGTCATAAGTAAAAATATTTCCCATATCTAAAAAATTCTATTAACTAATATTTATACTATTGGAATGCCAAATTTAAATATAAAATTATAGGATATTTATGCTTGGTTTTTGAAACTTGAAGAGAAAAATAAATCTCTAATGAGAATGCAAGTTAATTAATATAACAAGATAAAACTCGAAGTGTAGACTAGATGATTGAGCCATTGAAAGACATGGACAATGGTCACTTAAGTTCAAAACTTGATTTTCCCATTTATACATTAAGCACAACATGTATAAAATGAAAGTTATAAGGTGCTTAGCCTATGGTTAGAGTCACCTCTTAGGTTAATTCAAGGTTGCTAGGTTATTGATTCCTTTGGTTAAAAAATAATATATTAAGACAAATATCCCAACACAATATATTCTAAAGCCCAACCATGTGTGTAGTTTATAAAAATATAAATTTAAGAACTCAAGCAATGCGTATAACACAAAAAAAATAGAAATTTCTAATTTATTTTATTTTTAATAATAAAGCATTTTAAAAATTGGTGACAACACCTAGAAATATTATTAATGGTTGATAAACACAAATATAAATAGTTTGTTTTGAACAAATCATATAGATAATAAATTTGTAATGATCTCATAAATATTAATGCTTGTGGACTATTTGATCAAAATTTTAGATATTATTAATATCATGTTTATGGATGAAATTCTTGTTAGAGATCCATAAGTATCCAAAAAACAAAAAGAAATTTTCTAAAATCATAAAAAGTATAGAATAATTGAACATTTGAGATAATCAAAAGACTATTGCTAAAGTGCTTTCATTTTCCCACTTACAATCATTTGTACAAATACTAATAGATTATATAAAAACATTAAAGAATAAAAATAAGATAATCCAAAGATTATGATTGGATTACATTTTTCCACATTCAATTGTAGATATTGTCCTACAAATTAAATATCACTATAAGAGTTTCTATCATGAAAACCCCCCTTTGAGAAATACTTCTTTATGCCCATATATTACTTTTCAATGAGAATTTACAAATAGAAAATAAACCGTAATTAAAGCCCCTATAACAATTTGGATTTCAACTTTAACATCCTCCTGTATGACTTCATATATACTGATTCGATAGCTTTTCTTAGAGCTAAGTACAAAACAAAACACTTGAAAACTGACCACAATACTAAAACTCTTTTTAAATTGATGATGGATTTCTAAAATAGACATCACCATATATGATGTGTCAACCAAACCGCATCAACAGTCAAAACATATAAATCAGATTACAATGACTTAAATGTGTCAATCAGACCAAATCAAGAGCTAAACAACAATTTAGCACAGCTCAAAGTGGTCCCAACATGACCAACAAAACTGTCATGAAGAACGGGCTAATGTCCAAAGCCCAACCAATACACAATGTAAAAATAGCAAAGCCTGACTACATGAGTCAAATGCCAGCCAAAATATACATAATATCAAGGAAACATTGATCACTCCCAGCAACATCTGACATTGTTGCTTTCCATATACATTTAACAGCTAAATGTACCCATTGGAGGAGAAGGCTTCCCACTGCTAACATCCATTTTGTCAAAGTTCTGATTGCTAACTTCAAGATCAGTAGGCTGATCTCTCGATGTACTGATCTCTCTGCACATCGAGCTCAAGAAGATCATACCTATACACTTTAACATACTCTTTCCGGAATTCCATATACTCCTTCACATCAATACTACAGCTCTTGAATATTGGTATGAGAAATAAATATAAACCAATTGAAGGGATCACGGTCTTTTACTTATTCCTATCAGGATCACTAATTAAACCACAATTTGTTTCTCATTTTACACAATCTGATTCAATAGAAATAGATAAGCACTGCAGAATCGATTAAACATACGGGAAGGGGACAGATAGGATTCAGTTATCCAATGCTTGGCCTACATTTTCAAGGTGTGATCAGACGAGATTCAAAAACTCTCATCCGATCACAAAATGGAAACGCAGGATAAGATTAAAAAACTCACTTATCCCTGCACATGGCCTAGATTTACATGGGCGATAGGATAAGATTTACAACTTATTAACAAACCCACCATTCATCCTCAAGCTTAAGGGGTTTTAATTCTAAATTTAGGGGAAAGGAATACAATTCCAATGAAACATGTAAATGGTTGCAAAGATGATGGCAACAACAGTACCTTAGGAGTTTGGACCCAACTTCATGGCAACAAAAGCTGTGTAACTGAACACAGTGAAAATGATAGCGAGGGCTACCAGTTTTTTCACTCTCTTAATATTGAATCTGGGCATCACCACTTGGGCCCAGAATAAAAGCAAGCTGGTCATGAGAGATAAGGTGGCTGGTATCAATACAGCTCGACGAACACCTTCATCCCCATTTCCAAGGCTGCTTGGAAGAGAAGTGATGGCGCTGCAGTTGGCTGCCATGACAATACCTGAAATTATTGACAAAGTCTTGCTATCTTTGTACAACAACTCCTCATCTGCTTCTTCTTCTGTACAGAATACAGAAGTAAGCAGAAGCTTTAGCTTCCTTGTAATCCCCTCTTCTCTGACATTTTCATAATTAATGTCATGGACGGGGATGCAAACATCTTGCCCCGACTCTGCAATATTAATCACACAACCCTCTTCAGCTCTCATTTGGGTCTCTATTGCTCTTCCTCGGCCTATATTGGACAAAGTGAAACCCTAAGACAATCTAGGCTACAAGACTATGAAAAAAACATTTTTGTTGACTCAGGAATTGCTCAGGCATGTCGCTGCCTGATTGATGCCGATTACCTTGTAATCAGGGCGTCTTTATAGGGTAAGTGAGTAAGCTTGACCTTTCTCAAGTTTCTTGTTATGAGGCAGGAAAGTTCCAGAGCACTCGGTGGTCTTGTTCCAGGAAAATGCAATTCTTGACATTGAAAAGAAAAAACTGCCACGAAATCGATCAACCGAAAGTTAACAGTAAAAAGGAGGCTTGGCTTAGCCTGCAAGCGTCTTCGAGGGGCCTTTCCGTCCGAATGGGAAGTGTCCTAAGTATTTTCCGATTTGTGATTAATTTAATTAATCGAGAGGTTTATGTCCTTTCAAATTATATTTTTAAATTGACACGTGGCCATATTTTTAAAGCACGCAATGTGCATAGGATGATTTAAATAGATGATGTAATATTGGGGTTCTATTTATGTTGTTTATGAATGTTTCATGAATTAGGACATGTTCTTAAATACAACAACATAACATACAAATTCAAACAAGTGTACCTTAAGTTGGCTCACAATGACTAGTAATTTTTTTTTTTGACAAATTGCAATATATGATTGAAGTTTTAAAAGTTTGAAGTTTAGATCCTCAAATTGAGAAATGAAAGGTCAATTAAGCACACATATCTAAACTAGGGAAATGATGGGAGATGTAAGAATCGGACTAGTTCTTGAGAATGAGTGAAGATCAATACATGTTTTTTATTACATGAAGTGTAATCTTGTCAAAGTAGAAAAATACATGTATGTATAATATTCTCACCATTATAGAAGTAAATTGTGCAACAATAATAATTTGTCTTTTTACTATGTTCTTAACTACGATCTTTTATATAACAACCTCTACTTTAATTTCATGCTTTTACTTGATATTGCCACTTGAGAGGCAAAGTGACTATTTTTATAGGTTTTAAATCCTCATACTTGCACTTCTTAGACGAACAAGTGGGGCCATGTTTTAAACATGCTTTCCAACACAATGGGTAATACAAAGGGAAATAAATTTTTAGTATACATTCTATTAGCTCTACACATCCTTTGTCATTGCCATTGTCTTCTCAAATTATAGTTTCAACTTTACCATACTCGACTTTTAGTCACTATTTTCTCTCTCCACTATTTATGTACACTCATTTGTAGTACATACAATTCAAGGGGGTATATTTTTACTAATTATATTTTTAGTTCATCTATAATCTCAAAAAACACACACGCTTTAGGGGCTTAGAATCTCTAGATTGAAAACATGATATCATTTTTATTACAATTTATTTTTTAAGTGTTTACATTTTGATATGTTTGCACACTTAATTTTGTACACACCAAAGTAGGAAAAATATAGAGGATAAAACTATACATTTCTCGCTCTTGTATAATGTCTCTTTAGATTGATGTTTCAATTGAATAATTTAATCACATAATTTGATTCTTCCAACATGATTCTTCGACAAATTCAATCCATTATTATATTAAATCTTTATAATCTTCTTGCTTACAGCATAATTCTATGCTTTAAACAAAATCATTAGTACAATCCCATCCTCAACTTGGAAATAGGGATTCCCCATTGTTATTATTATTATAATGATCGCATAATTTTATATCATAAGATTAATTTCAATTAATTCTCCAGTTAATCAATCTCTTGGCATACATCGACTTTTCAGAAATTTACTAGTTGCGTGGCGGACACGTAAAAATAGTAGACGAGAAATTGCATCGGTGGTGGGCCCACATGAAGCATTAAGCACTTCCCTCCCTTTCGCCGAAAGGCAAAAGAAATTGGTCCGTTGGGTACCATTCTTTTCTTTGATAGACACAGCATCCTACTTTCCAGAATCCAGCAATTTCGTGGAAAAAACACTCTTGTATTCCCTACAATTATAATAACTGGGCGAGATGCAATTGCAGAAGCATATTTGTTATGGGGAAAAGCTTAAGGAGTTTGAGAAAATGGAAGGAGAAAGAGAGACAAATTCCATAACAGCCGCCTTGATTATGAGCGCATCTATCATGCTTTCCATAACCATTCTCACAAACGTCGATTTCCACAAAACAAATATGATCATCTTGCAAGCATTTGCGATATTGGAAACAACGGCAATATATTCCTCACTGGGATTGCTCACGGTAGATTTATTGGTAGAAAGAAAAGAGCAGTCTCACACACACGTGAGCGGGCAGATCCGCACAGCGGTGATGTTGATTTCATTCGGGTGCTTTTTAGCGGGGGCCTTTCTAGCTTCGAGTTTCTTCAAATTCTCCCATCCCTTACTTTTATAGCTCCTTCCTCATTCCAGGGAATTTTGAAGGATATTATGTATTATGCTGAGGGAACTGAAGGCACTAATGCTTAATGCCAGCGTAGCAGTTTGATGGAGACACGTAGCAACTCCACCGTCCAATTTTGTTTGACAGTTATTATATTTGTTGTCCAAATTTCTAATGTTTGCTGAGCTATGTAAATGCATTGGGTTTACAAATTTTGACATCTGTATGTTTTGCCAGGCCATTTGTTAATAGTGTTTTCCCTAAAGCTCCACGCAGCAGCAGGTAAACAGGGGAATTATTTTATAGAAAAACATTCCATTTTTGTATGGTACGCTGCCGTTCTACTCCCTGCAGATTTTATGTGCAGAAGCTCGTGTAGGATACAGGAAGTGTAGATGCTGCCAGCATCAAGTTTTCTCTGTCAAGAATGTACTGGTCAGATATTATAAACACTGTATATGGGCTAACTTCTGTTTAAATTAATGTTCAGCTTTAATGCAAGTTTACTGTGCAATTGTGTTGGGCAAACTATGAGAACAGTGAAATGTTTGTTTCTAAAGTTTTCTAACGAATAGATAATTTGTCATTGCTGTAGCAATGTGTTACCCTGTTTTGTTTGCTGTTTGGTATAAATTCCATTCCGCTTCATGAAATGTTTGTGTTGAAATCTTATATATCTGAAAGTGGATTCTCCTCCTAAAACCAACAGGAACTATGGTGGATGCATCTGCAGGGCAAAAGACTGAGTGAGCCAGAATTGCGTATTTCATGAGTACGGTCAAATGGGCATCCAATATGGTGGTTATAGGCCTGACTATGGAGTCTCAGGACTGCGACAACAATTTATAGAGCAGTGGGCTTCATTAATGTTACCTGTACTCACCATTTAGGTGGATTTTGTCACTGAATACAGAATTTTATAACTTATTTTGCTTGTCTGTATTATCCGCCATCAGTGTTTATAAAAAATAAACATATTAAAATAAAATGGAAATGTTCTCTCGTTTTCTCTTCTGTAAAGGGAGTTAATTTGTCTGCTCAATTCTTTTTCTTTCAGTCCCATTTGTGGTTTGTAAATGTAGTTAATAATTTTGTACCATTTTGATTTAGCAAAATCTTTGGAAAAAATAAATTGAATTTTAATATATTAAAAGTATTTTTTCTTTGTATATGTTTTATTTTATTTGAATTATTAATATTATTTATTATAATTATTAATAATTTAAATAAAAATTTTCATATTAATGAAGTAACAAGTGATAATATAAAATTGAAAGTAAAGAAAAAATAGTTATTATTTGTTATTATGTGGGGGTTTTATTTTTATTGATAGAATATAAATGGATTAATTTAGAGAAGGATTTTTATGTATTTGTTTTATTAAGATAAGTTGGGTTTTTAATAGGGTTTAAACAAAGCAAAATAGTAAAAACACAAAGCATAGCAAACAAGTTGTTCAAGAAAATCAAAAAGATCAAGTCAAACCAATACTTGATAAAGTTCTATCCATCTTTACACTTAAAGCTTGGAGTCGTTGATAAGAAACCAACTTAGGAAGACATTTCTTCCTCCTTTGTACAACTATTTATGAAGAATTTGACATTTAAATTTGTAGACCTAAGAGAAGGAGTCCAATGCTTTAAAATCCATCAATGAAAATTATACAAAAAAGGCCACAAATAACAAAATCTACAAATCAAACCCTTACTCATGAAGAAATTCTCATAGTCAATCACTTCTTTCCGTAGAGACACCACAAGAGCAGCATTAGCACAAAGAAAAGGTAGTTTTTTCAAACTCTCACCCAAGGTAGTTCTTGTAACCTCTGTGGTAGCATAAAGGAAAAGGGAATTCCAAAATGGTTATTCCTTACATCCACATAATAACTAGCTGAATAGGAGGTTGTGCATGCAACATGCCCAGCCTTGCTGACAAGAACAGTTAATCCATTGAGCACTTGAAGAGACCATTGAGGGTCGACAATAGGCATCAATAACTCCACTACAAGTTAAGAAGTAAAAAAACCAAAAAAACCAATAATAATAGTAGAGAAATATGGGAGTCACTAAATAGGACTAACATTCTCCAACCCATTAAGGGTTGCAAACATCACATGACCTAAAGATGAACACTAGAAGACACTCATAGAACATCCTCAAGTGAAGTTAGAACATGAGGCACCCCATTAGGAAACCCAAGACTATGCAACAATACATCCACAAATAGATCTCCAACTATGCAACAATACATCCACAAATAGATCTCCAACCAAATCAACCAACATATTGTAAATAGGGGATTGTAAATAGGGGATGAAGAACCAATGAGTAGGAACCCTTCGTTTGAAATGGGAGAGCAAGTGGAAAAGTGAGATTGCACCATTAATCTCTCTATGTATTTGTTGGGAAATAACATTATAGGAAAATGAATTAAATTTATTGTTTCAAATTATTGGAATTACATTCAAACAAAAAAATTATTTTGAATGGTTGATATTATTTGTATTAATGAAAAATTTAGTATGGAATTAATGTATCTTTATATTATTTATTATTTATTATTTATTAGATATTAAATTAATGCACAATTTCATTTTTTCATGATCTTATATATTTTTGAAACTAAAAACTTAACACACAAAATACATATTCAGTTTCATATTTGCACATATTTCAGCTTACATTTTTTGTGAACCCAAGTTTTTTTGTGAGTTCCACAATGGTTGATTTATTTTTTCAAACTTTCAATGCATTTGATAATTCCTTCTCTCAAGATGTTATTTTTTCAAACTTTCAATGCATTTGATAATTCCTTCTCTCAAGATGACGTTGATATGTTGGATGAGATAAATTAGAGAATTTCAATATTCTTTATTCTGAAAAAAAGTCTAACACAACTTCTTCGAATAATTATATTCTTCTAAAAAATGTAATACTTTTAAAAATATGTTTTAACTCTAAAGATAAGCATGTGGGGGTAAAATTGATCCACCCCCATTTTCTTATCTTTTAACAATTTTTTAGTGTATCCTAGATCAACCTCAACCTTCTAATTTCAATACTCACATCAATGTTTAGTTAATCTCATGCAATCTACCTATATCTACTTATTTTCATGTAATTTACCCTACTTGAAACACAAGGTTAAACAAACATGTTAACCTTATTTTCACCTCCTTTCCTCCTAATAATCCAACCATCTTTATTGCTTCTTAGCTTCCTTTTAGAAGCACATGATAATAAAATATTAATAAAAAACTACAAGATACAAAACCAAAAGTCTCATTTTGGGATCCAATAAAATCTTCTCCCTCTTACCAAGATCCCTGTGTCATCTTCTATAAAACATAATGAGGTTTCTATTCTATTGGATTTCATTTATAATAATACAACTAGCATTACCTTCCTTCAATATAAACTTTCCCCTCCATAAGTTAAGCAATTAAATGGAAGGCTTGTTATCATTATTGACATTAATTCTATAGGAATTAAGGGTATGTGCAGGATCATGATGGGCCAAAAAGTGGCGATATGATGGGTATTTGTAGGGTATGTGGCTGACGACCCTTTTATTACCCAAAATTGATGAAACAAAAAGGGTTTTCAAAAGAGATTCTTAGCTTTCCACCAATATAAATTATGCTTTACTTTGAATTTAATAAATAATTATTATGTATTTTCTATTTGAATTATGACTAAAGTCTTGATTGATAGGCTGATTGAAAAACATCTATAGCTTTCAAATGGTAACACATTTTTTGAATCTGAAACATGCGTCACATTCTATGCTTCGCATACTATAGGATTAAAAAAAAAAAGAATAATTTCATGAAGTTTTGACCAAGTTAAGGTGGTCAGATATACGAGTTTTTATATATTTTTAAAGTTGTAATAAAAAATTCATAATTAATTATTTACTTGGAAAAAAATTACAAAAAATATGTATCACATCGTACATGAGTCCTATACTTATATCTCAAATCTAAAATTGTTATTTAGGTTAGGTGTAGAGGACACACTTCTTTTTTTTCCGAAAAATATCAAATTAAAAATTTCAAATTTTCCAAAATAGATTTTTTTTCTTTAAAATAAACCTAGTAGTTTAGAAACTACATTCAATTTTCTACAGATTCTATTCTTACATATTTTTGAAATAATATAGATAACTTATTCAAATTTTTACGTCAAGTTGCCTAACTCTGATTTTTCTATTTTTTTGCCACTTAAGAGCCTATTTTTTCCATGATGATCGTGCACATACCCTTAAATGAAAACCTTTTAATAATGGTTTGGGTCTTAATGTTTGTAGCATGGAGTTTCTTAATGATATTAATGTTGGCACTTAGATTCTTTTACTCTTTTGAAACTCCAAGTAAGTGGTTTCAATAATGTTGGCCATCAAACCTTATACACTATTTCTTTTCTTATTGAGTTTGACACTATAATTTATCCACCATGATCCATGTCATGTTGAGAAATATTTTCTACAATCTCCTAATAGGTAGACTAGGGATTCATGGGATGGAAGTAATCTCCTTGACTCTACATCAACACATAAAAAATATCTATAAAGAAAACCATTTATGATTGAAGAAGATTAAGATCTACAAGTCATTATTATAAATAATCTAAATCTACTTCTACAAACCCTCTAATGTTCTTCATAATTTCATGCCTTCTTCTTCATCTACAACATGTGTTACATCATCACCTTCTATTGATGAAGTCATATTCCTTCATCATTCTTCTCCCAATAATAATATTTCTTATTGATGATTAGCGCTCCTTGGACTTCTCTCCTTTCATGGGTGAATACAAGGTACAATTCTTTCCCACCTTAACATTCTAAAGATAAAATCAATTCCTCTTACAACGCAATATTCTAAATCTCCTAGAGGCCCCCCTTCCTCTTTTCAATCATGTTAACACAACACTATTGACCATGTTAGTGATGAGGATCCTTCTTTATTTTCATATTTGGAAAAATGCAATAGCTTTTGTTTTAGAATGCTTTCTTAAAATAGATATAAGAGAAATGGTTTGAGCCTTATGGGACAAGGCATCAAACTTCATTTAGAATCTACAATTCATCTCTCTATTGTGAGTCTTAGTTATTATTATCCTTGACCCTCTAAAGCCTTATATCATGATTTCAATGATTATACTATGATCTTTTCAAATTTTTCTCTACCTCTATAATATTTTGAATTGATTATTGAATCATGTCTCATTTTTCTATGCCTTCTTTGTATGTGTTTCTACCAAAGAAGCCTTAGTTGAATTTCTCTTCCCTATGTTGATACTCTTCATTTTGTCATGATCATAGATTCCCCTAAATTGTCTTAATATACTTGCATTATTTGGTGAGTTTTCCATGTTATTTGATGATCCTATACTTTCTGCTAAACCTCTTAGATTTATCATAGCTCATCATGAAATTGATGTTGACCTTAAAATGGTAGATACTATTGTTAACATGACCTTAAAATGGTAGACTGCTATTTTGGTGTTCCCACCTCCATGAACAACCAAGTTGGAAAGGAGTGTAAATGAAGTAAACAAAGCATGTGGTGAAAGAAAAACGCGCATCAGGAGTAGAACCCTCACCTCAAAGTAGCAAATGAACAAGTAGAAGAAAATAGAGAGAGAGAGAGAGAGAGAGAGAGAGAGAACGTTACCCGTGGGCCTAGACCCTCTCTGGAGAACACAGATGCACTGTTGAGTGCTTGCTTGAGAGCTGTAGCTGTTGGAAGGACCTCAATCTAGCATGGCTTCACTTGTGAGAGTGTTGCTATCAAGAATGAAGAGAAATCAAGAATGAAAGTGTGAAGAGAGAGCTTCATTGAATGGATTGAACCCCCAAATGAGAGCCAAGGAGGGATTTTTGTTGCATGCAAGGGCAGTAAAGAGCAGTTATATTCGAATTCTGACTGAACAAAGACACATACATGTCGAGAGAGTCAAGATTCAAGACTCCCCATTTCAAATTGAAAAAAACTACTAGGATGCTAGCATGTTGCGTAGGCATCCAAGGCCTAGATTTTCAGGAAATGTGTCGTCAGGCTTCCGTTGCTCTACCACTAGTCCACATGGAACCAAAATTGTGAGATTCTTACTCATGGGATTTTTGTCATTAATGCTCTAAGGTGTCATAAATGCTTGGAAAAAGTGCAAAAATGCAGAATTGTCGCTAGGTGCAATTCTGCAACATTACATTTTTTCTCTCTTTAGTAGGCTCAATTTTGTGAAAAATAAGCCATACTAAAGTAGAGAAGAAAAATTTTCACCTCGAATTTGAATTTGATGGATTTGTGTGCCAGAAAAAGGGCCTTAGAGGCAACCAAGGTCAAGATAACCAGTACTAAAGGTGCCCCCAATGACCGAGCTCAAAAAACATCGACAAAGCGGTTGTAAAAAATCACACAAGACTTTAACCTGCAAAACTCAAATTTTAGGTCAACTTCAAAAATCAGAAGAAGCTACCATGATGAGAAGAATGGTAAAGAAAAATTCATTGATTCAGAAGAAAAATATGAGATCAAGGGGGCCTCATCCACACTATCAGAGAGATGGTAGAGCATAGGATGTTTTTTTCCTAGGGGCGTAGTATGTTAGCGCACCTATACCAAGAGTTAGGTTGGTACATCCATTATGAGTATCGTTGTCTAACAACGTGCACACTTTTGCAGTTGTGGGCTTTCACCCACATAATGTGCATGAGGTCAATCAGTTTTCCCCAGCGATGACCATATCATGTCCCCATGGCCCACTGGTACAATATGACAAGCTAGTGGAGGTACGAAGATTTATTGTTTTGATGGTTATAGTTTGATACTCTTGTTGCAGATGGGGTCAGATGGAGACCCTATTAATTTTTTAGATTGGTAGATGATGGCAGGTACCTAAGGAACTTGCAGTGAGAATTTTTTGTAGTAGGTCATCGAGATCACATCATCATACCATACTACTGGAGTCGGGTCATGCGACAACATGGTCGTGTATGGACGATTCCTCTAGACATGCCCACATATGTTAGGGCTTACAGGAGTGCAAAAAAACTCGGGGATCACCCCTTCCCCACCATCACTGATTTTGTTCCCTCAGATGATGATGAGGCTGACCATGATCTTCTGCCCATAACACCGACAAATAACATTGGGATTGTTGTAGATTTCAAAGGGTGGTGGGATAAGAACTGTCCTCCTCTTGTGTTCGATGAGGGTGCCCCTAGAGGGGATCTGGGTCCATAGGGGGATGTACCACCTCCACCTCCATAGGATAGACAAAGAGGGAAGTAGCTAGTTAGCGAGGAGGAGAGGCCACAGGAGGAGGAGGTGGCATTGTAAAGGCCAAGGTGGTAGAGGAGGTCAAATCCCCCAATAGCTACCCCTGTCTCATCAGTGCCACTAGCACCTATATGGTCATAGCGACGACGACCTTGGCACTCTGGGAATAGCTACCGATGTTAGCAGTGAGGGTCTCAATGTCACTCCTCACCCTGATCCCACATGGCAGCCAAGGGACCCAGGTATACAAAGAATATTGTTTATATTTCAATACTTTCATTTTTTCTATTTATGATTATACATGTATGCCATGTGATACTTATTTCTCTCTTTCTTTTTGTTGTTGTAGAGGATGCACAGGGATGGATTGGGTTGATGGCTCAGTGCATATCAGATGTGGCCCCTAACATGCCCATCCAAGGGATGGTCCTCAAGGCTTTCCATCCAGTGTCTGTGGGGTGACATGCCCATATTTTTGAGCCAATAGTGTGCTTGAGGATTGCCTACAAGGAGTGGGGAGCAGAGATTGTTCAATTGACTGCAGAGCTTACCACTTTTTAAGGATAGCGTGACCAATTGTCGAGGGAGCTACAGACGGTGCTTAACAAGTGAGACATGACAGTGATGAGGATTGATGCTATCAAGCAGGTTTGTGACACCCTTCAAAGCCACCTCGATGACCTCGATAGGAAATTGACAACCGTGAGCTTGACAGATGTTCATTAGTTGTAGCAGGAGCCGACACAAGTACGGATGACAATATGCTCACTGCAGGGAGACATTAGGGGGATCCAGGTAGCTCTGTCTATATCACGCTAACATCGATCCTAATCTATGACCATTGTCCAGCCCCTCCCTAGACCATAGCAGCAACAGCTAGAGCCAGAGGGCTCAGGGAGCCACGTGCTGCGGCTCGTAGCCATAGGGGCTTCCAATTTTGTATATCATTTTTGTAGCAAGAGATACATATATACATATATTTCTAGACCTTCTATATAGAAACATATTTAGTAGCCACTCATTTTTTATAGTAGTGGTCTGATACATGTACATGACACTTGATACATACACACACACGTGTACATATATATATATACTGGTTTCGACTTTATGGCATTATATATTTTGATGTGTATGTTTTTTTATTTTCATGTATGTTGATGCTATGGATATTACTTTCTCATATGGATGTATGTTTACATTAGATGCTAACATGATTTAATAAACACACAAGGTTGTGTGTTAATTAAATACAATGATGATCTAATCACCTAAACAGATGTAATGTGATATATGGTCACATAGCATAGCAAGACACATGCATGTATATCACACACACACACATGGTCATATCATAACATGAAAAATTTCATAATGTGTTAATGAACAATGTCAACATACGCAGTGCTACTACCCTTTCAAGGAGAGAACACCACACACATGACACATGGGACACTATGCATAGTATCAACGAAGATGCATCACGTTAATGGGATCTTTTAGAGGCATTCCATCCATAGATGATAATTCATAGGAACCTGAACCATACACAACGACAACAATGTAAGGGCCTAATGAGTTAGACTAAATTTCCCTCTTTGATTAGGTGACACATTCACATTTCTTTGATTCTCACAAAAAACCAGGTCTCGTAGTTTAAAGGTCCTAGGGGGTGAAGCCACATAAGTGGTTTACACTTTTGAAGAGGAAGGAAATTTTGAAATTTTCCCATTCCTCATATCAAATGGGTTCGGCCAAACCCTAAGGTTCGACCGAACCATTTAGATGGTTCGGTTGAACCCTAGGGTTCGGCCGAACCCTTGGTTCGGCCGAACCAATGAAATCCCCTATTAAAAAATCATACTAGAGTGGGTTCGGCCGAACCCTTTTAGTATGGCTAAAACAAAAAAACTTTCATTTAATTGCTTTTTTTAATTGCATGGATTGGTGGTTCGACCGAACATGGGTTCAGTCGAACCCTAGTTTACCGAACCTTTCCAAGATGTTCGACCAACCCCTCTTTTTCACCCTTGGTTCCTAAGGCACCAAAATTGTTGAAAATTTTATGTTTGCTCGATTTGAATGAAAATGGAGAAGATCTCAAAACCCGTGATAGTATCGATTCCCTCAAAATGAGCTATCCAACGAATATAATTTTAGTATGTTTTGATTATATTATCTATCTGTTTTTAAGTTTTATTAAATATAGGTTTTTCACTGAAAACAAAACTCTTTGTTCTGCACAAGTGGAAAAATAGAAGATTATCAAAAAAAATTAAAAATATGAGTGCACCAGATATTGGAGTTCTTGATCCAACAAAAAAAAATAAAAAAAATTCGATACATACAGTAAAAGTTATGCGTTATACGGTCGTGTTATGTCTGAATTGTAATTGATTTGACTTTAAAACTTGATAAAAGAAAAAACATTCAATAAAAAACTATCTAACCAAGTGGAAGCACTAGATATTGGAGTTACAAATCTAAATTTGAAAGAATTGGAATTTTATCTTTCAAGGAAAAAAAGTTATGCGTTATACGGTGTGCGTCACTTTTTAAAAATGCTGTTTTTTGACAAAAACCAATTTTCGTGGGAGATGGAAAAAGAAGTGCAATTTGATTCCAAAAAAATTGAAAAAAATATTTTTAGAATCTACAGACAAAATATGAAAAGACTCTAGTTTGCATCATCTTCAAATTCTTTACGTTTTAATTGCAATAGGTGCCTGAATGTGGAGATTGTGTTAAAAAAAAAATATCAGTGTCCAGTTAGGCCAAAAAGTGTAAACCACTATTGTGGGATCACCCTAGGAAGCATATTTTTTTATTATATTGTCTCAATAATGACTGTTGATAAGCTTTAAGATGATTGAGGGCCTGTAATCAGTGTTCATCGAGAATCTCTAGCTGATGCAAATGATTAGCTTGGTAGGTTTCATCATCAATTAACCCTTTAAGGGAAACCCATAGAGACAAAATTTCTAACTCCAAAGGCATGATAGCTTCAGCACCATATACGAGGTTGTAAGGTGTTGTTCCTATCATTGTATGAACACTCGTGCAGTAGGCCTACAAAGTATACGTTAATTGAATATTCCAATCCTTACCGTGTTTATTAACTATTTTATGAAGAATGAGTTCAAGAGTCTTTTTAAATGCTTCCGCTTGGCCATTGGATTGTGGATGGTAGGACATAGAAAATCTATGTTGAATGTGAAACTTCTCTAAGAATTTCTTTACTTCCTTATTCTTGAATGGTGTACCATTGTTAGAAACAAGTGTAGCAGGCAATCCAAAATGAGAAATAATCTGGTTAAGAAGAAAGCTACAGATAGCCTCAGTGTTCACGGATCAGAGTGGAACAACTTTGACCCATTTTGTGAAGTAATCCGTGGCAATAATGATAAAGGTATGCCCCTTGGAAGAAGGAGGTGATATCTTTCCAATAATATGCAAACCCCATTTTGTGACGGCTAAGGAGAGGTCTGATTTTGTAACTCTTAGGTAGGTGCATGAATGAGACAACTATGTTGTTGACATTGAAGGCACTTTTTAACAAAATCAAAGGAATCTTGCTCCATTTTTTACCAATAGTACCCCATGTATATCAATTTCCTTACCAAGAATTTACCTCCAAAGTGTCCACCCCCAGAGCCTGAATGGGCTTCTTTAAGGGAAATGGGTATTTCCACTTTAGTGATGCATCATCGAAGCAAGCCATTATAAGATTTTTGATAGAGAACATCGGATAAAATGACATAACATTCTGAAAGCTTTCGTATATGAGTGCAATCATTCATTCTTTGTTGCATCATCGAGAAAGTTTCTAGTCTTTAAGTAGTCATAGATACTAGAGAACCATTCTCTCGAGTCTATATGAGAACACACAAGGGCCTTGGATTTAGGTTGATTGGAAACCGCTGGGGTTGGCAGGACCTGAACCATGAAGTGGTATTCTTTCATATTCTCTTTCGAAGGTACCAAGGAATCAACGCATTCCATGGTATCGACATGTCTATTCTCCCTTCTAGGGATGTTGTCTATCATGAAAGAAGACAATTGATTAAGCAAGGATAAAGAAAGGTCTTGATATTGAGAGAACTTATCTTTTTTTAGCTTGATAGCTCCCCGTAATCTAATTCACAATAAGCTTAGAATGACCTAGTATGTAGAGATGCTTTATCTTAAGCACAATCACAGTACACAATCCAGCAATAAGAGCTTTGTACTCGGCGATGTTAGTTCAAGGAAAATTCAATCGAAAGGATAGAGGGACTGGCTTTCCTTCGAGGGATATCAAGACCACACCCGTTCTAGAACCAATCTGACACCTTGATCCATTGAAATACATCTTCCATTCAAGTTCGTAATTAATTGTAAAAACATTCTCATCAGGGAATAAATCCAACCTTAAGAAGGAGTGAGATGAGGGAGTGTCTACCAATTGATCAACAACTGATTGACCCTTTATTGATTTTTGAGTAACAAAATTTATATTGAGCTTAGAAAGCAACATAATCCATTTCGCTAACCTCCCAGTGAGGTCAGCACTAGAGAATAGATGCTTTAAAAATTCAATCTTTATAATGACATGTGTTTCAACATGAAGAAGATAGTGCCTCAACTTCTATGTAGCAAAGACAAGAGCGAGGCATTGTTTATCCATGGAGGAATAATGGGTTTCATAATCAACTAGGATGTGGCTAATGTAGTAGACCACTCTCTCCTTCCTGACATTGTCATACTGAGCCAACAAAGCTGCTAAAACATAGGGTGATCCTACGAGGTAAAGAAAAAAGGGTCTATCTTGCATAGCCAGTATCAAGACAAGAGGATTGGCCAAATAAGCTTTGATTGACTCAAAAGCTTTCTGACACTCTTCATACCATATGAATCGAACATATTTCTTCAATAAATGAGTGAAAGGAAGGGTACGATCAACCAACTGAGATATAAATATATGAATCACCTGAATATTTTTCCCTAGGCGGGTGAATGAAGTTGGGTTACACTTTTGTGGCCAACTCAAAAAAAATAAATGAAAATGGCACAACACAATCATGAGCGTGTTATAACGTGCTCGCGTTATTTCATTTTAAAAGCAAAAAAAAAAAGTGAAAGTGATTCATTATCTCTTGTCTATTTTTCTACTTTGCCCGTGGCCAAAAACCCTCATTTTCATGCTCACATTCTAGGAGGAGGCATTCTACAAAATTCATCAACAATAGTTTCTTTTCCTTTGCAAAGATGGCGCCATGATGATGAAGAGGTGCAGTAGGTAATTATAATTTGCTATTTGTTTTGAATTTCTTAGTTTCAAGTTGATTTTGTTTGTTTTAGGTTAGATTTGATTATTTTTTTAAAAAATTGTAGGAGATGCAAATGATCCTCAAAATGCTCAACAAGAAGAATAGGAAAATCCTCAACAAAATCCTCAAAAAATCAACCTCCCCCACCAATCACTCAACACCCTCCTGGAACTCAACAAAATTTGAGGAGTGAAATTGAGAACAACAAAAAACAAATTGAGGATCTTATCAGTAGGGATCCAAATACTTCAATTGTAGAAAGAATGACACTAGAAAATTCAATGAAAGAGACGTTAAAAAATGTAGATTCAATAACCCAACAAATAACGAGATGGCAAGATAGGAGGGAGGTAGCTAGGGCATATTATGTAGACAAACTATCATATAAACACTTGAGTAAAAGATTTAAAAATTACTAAAGGTGATTTGTGCTCTTTATTCATTGACCCTAGAACAAATCAAAATCTTAGCCTCAATGCGAAGAGGTTTCCTATTCATTGGTGCCACCACCAAGAGATTAGGAACCATTTCTATGATAGGTGGTACTTGGTCTTTGATTACCCACCATGCAACAATTGTGAAGAACCCCAATATTTTCTTAGGAAACTATACAGTGATTTCATATTGAACCAAATCCAAAATTATTTTGATATGAGGGAGTTCTAGGGGAGAGGTGGGGGGTCAGCTTAGGATAGGCCCGGTGCACAGCCAGATCCTGTGTGGCAAGGGAGACGACCTCTCGCTAGGCTTCCTCATGAGCACATTGTTATGCTCGCCATTACGAAGGAGAGTGCTGACATAGAGACATTGTAGTCGATCAACACTTTGACCCAGAGTGTTATCCATCATACTAGCCCTATTGTACAACGCCATCCAAGGGATTCTTCGAGTGGTGGCCTTTGAACACATGTGTGTCGATCTTGCAGGGCGACTTGTTCATATGACCCCACCAACACTCAGGAGGCTGCTACGTAGGATCTGTATGCTGCTATGCAGGATCTGTATGCTACTACGTAGGATCTGTATGCTGCTACACAGGATCTATATGCTGCTACGGGGATGGAGAGGACGACTGGAATTTTGCATCATGCATATGGCATTGATAGTCAGGTAAAAGTCAACATGTTCATTGAATTTAATTTATTAAATTTTGATTCTGAAATGCAAGATTAAATAATTTAGTTTTATTATTTTAATAAAATTGTAGGTCCACAGTGTTGAGACTGGATACATCGGTCCTCCACCTACTTATTTATGCAATACACCTATCAGTGGGGTATGTAACTAGTAAACAATTATAAATTTATTACATGTTAATAACATTGTTTTATGAATGGTATTTTAATATGTGATTTTGGATGTTGAATAGGCTAATATTGGAGGGTTCAAGCAAACACCTCCTAGTGCCAGTGGATTTACTGAAACATACACAAAGGTAATAGAATAAAGAGAACTTAACTAATGAATTCTACTCAATATATTTGTGTAGTTTATATTAATATTGTTGGTTACATTGCATTACACATCATTCAAACTCAAAGCATTTCTTCAAATTGCATAACTAATAACTAGATGTTGATAGATGACAAAATTTCAGCTGTACAATATAGTTGTTTAGAAAGTCAACATAAGCAACACGATGCAATTAATTCACATGGAGGCATGTGCTTGCAAAGGTCCACCAACACAACAAACTATGGATGCTTGGAAAAAATCTATGAAACCATAATAGTAAGCAATAGCATAGACAAGGCAGTTAGTGATGCAGAGCATCATATCAAAACACTCAATCATTAGGGTACATCTGATGCAAAACATACAATAAACACCTTTAACATCATTTCTTCAAGGGATTTCAATCCCAAATAGAATCAGGAGAAGATCAAATATAATTTCATCAAAAATCTACTTTTCATTCAACCAAAATCCACTCAAATTCTCTTAGCCATTCCATAGGCCATCATTCAACATTCCACTAATCAGTATTCCAATTGACTCATTCAAAGCAAAAACAATATTAAAGAAAAAATTGATTTAATCAATTAGATTCACATCATTCTCAACCACCATAAAAACAACATAAACTTGATTATTGACACTTGAAAAATTCATCCTTTCATTTATTCACCAAGGCAACAAATCAACTAAACCATACCTCACTGTTATCAATCCATTATCAAGCACTGTAATCACCATATTTTGACTACAGTAGTCTATTTATAGGTTACAAACTCTTGCTACAACAAAATCTTGATTATCATCTTTTGGTTAATCACCAATTTGCTCAGAAGGCTTCATAATACTCACCCATCCAACCATCAAAGTCACCAAACCTTTCTTATACACTTTAACCAAATTTAGTAACATCTATCATATCATTAGTTTGATAGTAACCAAGCACTCAATATCATCCTTTCCACTATTTGAACAAACATCTTTGATTTGATCAGATAATATCATATTCCTCTATTAGGTCTATCAACCATTGAATCAGGTAGTTACATTCCTATCTCAAAGCTTATTAAAAAACTCAATACACATTCATAAACACTTTCTAGCACATCACAACATATCAAATTTCTTAGACGTTTGACATAAAGAAAATCATCAGATTTCAGACTATCCTCTGAAGAAAGGCTAGTAGATTAGGCCTGTTTTACAAAGGAGACCCCTTCAAAACCATTCCAAATCACTCGAAACCTCAAAAAAGTCTTCAAGCATGTCTTATAACTCAATATTTCACCATTTATAGGGATTGAAAACCATGAAAATGTTTTGATCCAATAAACCCTCGTTTATAGGGTGTAAAAGCACAAATCAAGGAGGGTTTTGTGAAAAATACTCTTGCAAACCTCTATTTCTCTCGCCACCACCTTACATGATTTTTTATGTCTTCCAAGACCTTCTACATCATTTCCAAGCCTCTGCAAGCTTTATTTATTCATGACCCATGACTGCAGCATCACTTTGTGTAGGAAAATCCTCTATTTTCCAGTGTAGGAGCAACTCCACCATGGTATTCTTGCTTTTCCCTGCACTTACAATCATCAAAACATGCAAAAAATCCTAACATTAACCTACACCAATTTACTTGACCTACATTGGTGGAGTAGTGAAGAAAAACCCTATTGGACTCTCAAACTTGCTTCTAAAAGGACTTTGTCGGGCACTGAAAACTACCTCTTATTCTTTTGTTTCCTAAAACTAACCAAGTCCAACTCTTGAAATTGGAAACTAACTCTTGTTTACATGTATTCACACTATGGTTTAACTTTGGGTGTTCCTAAATTACCAACACAAGAAAACAAAAAAATGGAGTAATGCTACAAACTCAGAAACATGGAATTTTTATTTCAAAATCTAACTACAAGAACACAAACTTTTGCTTTTTCTCACTTTTACATGACTTTTAAAGATATTTCCTTTTCCATAATTATCTTTCCATCAGTTGAAACTACCCATTTTAACTCTTAATATGCTTGATTTCCTTGTTTTTATCAATTTAACAACTTTTAACAATATTACATTATTGCATTGTTTGCATTTTCCCACTTTGACCACCTAGAACTTACCCATAACCTTAAATACATTCAAATAAGACCTCATATGACCTTGAAAATTCTTTAAATCATTTTTCCATGACCTTTTGTGATTGAATCAATACAAATTTGAACAATCATCCCTTTTGCAAAATAGAAAAGTATTTGATGACCTAGGTGCTCCTGCATCAACATCTAACCCAATTGAATCAAGAAAAGATCAAATTGAATAAGCAACTAAAATTTCTTTCTCTTTTCATCAAAAACCACATTGTTTCATTTGCGAACCACAAGGCAACAACAAGCCAGCTCATTTAAATATTTCTTATCATCCTCAGGCTTCAAACATCTTATTTATGAACAAAAGTGATTGATTTGTGAACAAGAAACCTAATTAGAGTCACTAAACAATCCACTCTTTCATCATTCACCAAGGCATGCTTCCACTCAATTTGATTTACCTAGGAAAAATAATCAAAAACCAATCTTTCATGTTACAACCTATATCCATCAGATCCTAACACACCTTTGTCATCATCAATTTATCTGAATCTTTCAATTCCTTAAACAACTCACCAAATTTTCACTTTTACCAACTAGTTTCTCAAGACCAAGATACTACAATCAACCATTTACACCTCAATCATTTCATCTAACTTCCAAGACATTACTCACATCATGTTTATTGACTAAGCTTATTCTATGCACAAATCAATCCCTACAAAGGAGGGTTTATTGCATAAGGTACTTACAAACCTTAAGTACTCTTGTCACCACCACAAACACCATGGAAATAGCTTGCATAAGCTTTAGAAATGATGCAGAATGGCAAAGAAGGAAAAATCACAATCACAAATGGCAAGTTACTCCGCTAAATGCTTCTCTCAAATACTCTTATGAGGAGTCCTAAACTCCACTATTCTTTAAGAGATCAACCCCACACACCTAGGGTTCACAACTCAGACCACTCAAAAAGCTTGAAAACATTTGGATCGTGTATCATTAAGTCAAAACAAGCTTTAACAACCCTCTAGCACTTAGGTTTCAACAAACACCCATCACTATGGTGGCTTAGACCTCACTCTCTTAAGGCTTGCAACCCTTGCCCGGTAGGACAGCCAGAATAAAAAACACAAGGAAGACTGTTAATACACCAAACCTATGGATTCAGACTCCTAAGATGGACCCCTACAAGGTTCCAAAACCCTTCCTCTTGACTATCAAAACATCACTCACAAAGGCCCTTTCTACCACTGCTCCAAAAGGCCTAATTCACAGACCTACACCTAGGTCTTGACTATCTAGGCTCTCCCCTTCACCCCAAAGCCAAAATTCAGACTCCTATAGGTTCTCCACACTTGTTTCCACCATTCCTAAGTGCCTCTTAAACAAATTCTTCAAAATCAAGCAAAAACTCATTTTTCCTACTTGTCAATTATGCTTGCCACATAGAGATGTCAAGCCAAAATTCATGCACAACTTCCAACAATGAGCCTTCCATTCTCCAAAACATTGAGGACATAATAGTACAGCCTTATATCTTCTATCCCACCGAGATTTAACAATTTTACAACATGGGAATGGAAGAAATATACATTTTTCACCCAAAACCCTGATTTTAAGGGTTTTAGACCACTCGATAGAGAAATTGGAATATCTCCCTTGATACTCAATGAAATATCACCACTCCAATGCCAAAGGAAAATGATTCAATTACCTATCCAACCATTATGGGCTTGGAGCATGAAAGCGAACATACAGTTCGTACCAAGTATGGGATCAATAAATTCTTTAGAAAAACATACGAAAAAAAAAAACTTCTTATTGAAACTTCTTCAAAACATCAACATCAACCTTGCCTCGACCAAGAGAGGCATATTTGAAGTCTTACAAACTCCCTCCAACTTCTTGCAACTGTCTTTTGAAAAGAGATGTTGGAAAACAACTAATCTCATGCTTTGACTTCTAATTGCCTAGTTAAGGCAATGTGAGCAACTTCTACCAACTCGACCACAAAAAGCCTTCCAGGGTGATCCCACAATAATGGGTTATAGTTTTTGGCCAAACTTGACATTAAAATAAGGATTTTTCACCAGATATTCACTTTCTTACACCTATAGGAGCTAAACCATTAAGAATTTGAAGATGAATCAAACTAGTTATTTGTTAGATATTTTGTATAGACTCTAATTACATTTTTTTTTTAAATAAAAAAATAAATTGTGAATAATTTTATGTAATTTTTAATAACTTATTTTTTCTAGTAATCAACATTTTAAAAAAGCGATGTTTACTTCGGACTGCATAACTTTTTTTATAGAAAGGATACAATTCTAATTTTTGAAATACAAAATTTTCACACCAATATCTAGGGCATGGATATTTTTTCATAATTTTTTGTTGCATAATTTTTTTTAATTAATTTTCCAAGTCAGAGTAATTATAATTTGGACAGAGGAGTACTTCGGCCCGCATAAATTTTTTTGTATTCATTTGAATTAACTTATTCTTTTTTTGTTGGAATAAGGACATTGATACCTAGTGCACATGTATTTTTTAGAATTTTTTTCTCTATTTTTCTATTTTTTCGTATGTGTGAAACAAAGAACTTGAGGTTCATTGAAAATATTACATTCACAAGTAATACAAAATAAATATAATAATCAAAATAAACATATTTAAATTTATACTTTTTGGGAAGCTTATAATAAGGGCTACATGCTTACAAACATAAATTTTAAATGAATTCATTTGATCACCCAAAAGGTAAATCAAAAGTGGTTTTTTATCAGCATTTTGATAGGTGTAGAGGAGAATCGATTATAGGTATGGTTTAAATCTAACAAGGTTCTATCCAAGGGGGTTTTATCAATCCCTCTTTAATTAAAATAATTTAAGTTGAACCTTTAAAGTTTTAAATCATAGAATTTTCTAAAAATATGTGATTTCAGGCAAAAATTAGGATGTCCCAAAAAGTGTAACCCATTATTGTGGCAACAACCTCTAAAATGTGTCAAAGGCATTTAAAACCTTGTCAAAAAGTAAGGTGAATCCCCTTAGGTGTCTAGATATGGCAAGGCATCTTTTTTCCTTATTTTTCCAAGATGCACTAGACTTACAAAGGAGGATGGAGACCTTGCTGTACAAAGAAGTTGGTCACCAAGACCAAAAAGTCAACCAAAAACCTATAAGACCTACTACAAAGCATTGAAATGGTCCATACGACCTTGTTCCATCCATAAACCAAGAAAAAAAACATGAAAAATTATTCTAGGTCCCTTAGACCCATGGATGCTCTTGCACCATACTCCCAAGCAAGAAAAAGATCTCAAGTCCTCTTTGAGATCAGGTCTTCTATAGTAGTTCCATGCTATTTAATATTATTTTCTGACATCCATGTTGCATCCTCTTCAGGTAGACCTTGCCATTTGACCAGGTATTCCTTGTAAACCTTCCTTCTAGTCTTCTTTGTTTCCTTGGTGTCTAGGATGCATTCAAGAGTCATAGGTTGGCTGGGGGGTAGTTCCTTCACCCAATCTTCATCCTCCATTGTTGTTGTACCTGCTCCATCACCTGCATTCATAGAAGCTTTGAAAGGATACAAGTCAGAAATGTTGAAGATACGAGAGATTGCCACCCTAGGAGGTAGCTCTATTTCATAAGAATTTTGGCCAAACTTGTGGACCACCTTGCAAGGTCCTATTTTCTTCATCATGAGTTTGGTATAATTTCCTTTTGGAAGTTTCTCCTTCTTCAAGTGTGCAATCACCAAGTCTCCAACCTTTAATTGGACATTCCTCTTCTTTAAATCTTCCTTTTCCTTATACTTCTCAACATTCTTTTGAAGGGTTTCCTTCACTTGTTGATGAATATCCCTGATTGTAACCAAAAAGTTCTCACCTTGAGAAATTCTCTTAGCAACTCCTTGTAGATCTCTTAGTTCATAGATCCCTCTAGGGTGCATGCCATAGACTACTTCAAAAGGGCTTGTACCAATGCTCCTATTTATGGAGTCACTATATGCAAATTCAACCTAAGGTAAAATTAGATCCCAAGCTTGTCCATGCTCCTTGGTAAGGCATCTTAAGAGGTTTCCCAATGATATATTCACCACTTTAGTTTTTCCATCCGTTTGTGGATGGTATGCTGAACTAAAGGATAGATTTTTTCCAAGTTTCTTCCACAAGGTCCTCCAAAAGTGACCAATGAATTTAGAATCCCTGTCAAAAACAATGCTTAAAGGTAGTCCATGTATCCTAACAACCTCCTTAAAGAAGAGACCTGCTATATGAAATGCATAATTGGTGCATTTGGAAGGAAGAAAATGTGCCATCTTACTAAGTCTATCAACTACCACAAAGATAATATCAAAACCTCTTTAGGTTCTAGGCAACCCCAAGACAAAGTCCATAATTACACACTCCCAAGGCCTATTGGGAATGGGCAGTGGTTGATAGAGTATTGCATTTGATGAATTTCCCTTTTCCCTTTGACATATTGTGTAGCCTTCCACATACCTTCTCACATCCACCTACAACTTTGGCCAATAGTAAAATCTCCTAACTTGTTCCAAGGTCTTGTCAAGGCCAAAGTAACCTCCAAGACTTCCACTGTGTTTCTCCTTTATGATATTCTCCCTCATTGAGAATTTACGCACACACAATTGGCTTCCTTTGAAGAGAAAACCATTCTGCAATAAAAAGTCAGAGAATTCACCATGAAAAGAATGCAAATGCTGCTCACAAACATTATATACCTCCTAGAAATCTGAATCTTCATGATACATATCCTTCAATGCTTCAACCCCCATGCTTTGGAGTTGGATCTCTTGCACTAAAAGTTCCCTTCTACTGAGAGCATCTGCCACCTTATTTGCTTGGCCCTTCTTATGCTTTATTGTGAAAGTACAGGCTTGCAAAGACTTTACCCACTTCATGTGTGTATGACTGAGTTTGTCCAGTGCATTCAAAAAACTCAAGACATGATTATCAATATAAACAACAAATTATTTAGGCAACAAGTAGTGCCTCCACTTTTTGAGGGCTTGGACCATAGCATACAATTCAAAATCATAGGAAGAATACTTCCTCTTTGCTTCATTTAGCCTCTCATTGAAAAATGCAACCGGTCTTCCTTCTTGGCTCAAAACAACCCCTATTGCTTGATTGCTAGCATCACACTCAAAGGTAAAAAAATTATCAAAATCAGGGACCACAAGAATAGGCTGTTGTGCTACTCTCATTTTCAGATATTCAAACCCTTTATCAGCCTCATTGGTCCAAGAAAACTTACCTTTGTTACCTCCTTTGATGGTGTCCAAGATTGGTGCACAAATTTGGCTAAAGTTCTTGATGAAATTTCTATAAAATCTAGCAAGTCCATGGAATATTCTCACATCTCCCATGGATTTTGGTGTTGGCCAAGTAAGAATAGAATCCACCTTTGAAGGATCCATCTTCAAAATTCCCTTGGAGATGACAAAACCAAGGTAGACTAGTTCTTCCTTCATGAATTCACACTTTTCCATGTTGATCAACAACTTCTCCTCTTGTAACCTCCTTAGTACCATGTCAAGGTGCTTCAAATGTTCTTCTTTAGACCTACTAAACACAAGGATGTCATCTAAATAAACTACAACAAACTTTCCAATGAAAGGTCTCAATACCTCATTCATAAGGCACATAAATGTACTAGGGGCATTTGATAACCCAAAGGGCATCACCAACCACTCATAGAGCCCTTCATTAGTCTTAAAAGTTGTCTTCTATTCATCCCCCTCTCTGATCCTTATCTGATGGTACCTACTCTTTAGATCAATCTTGGAAAAGTAAGATGCTCCTATAGACAATCCATGAGGTCCTCCATTCTTGGCATTGGGAACCTATATCTGATTGTGATCCTATTAATGGATCTTGAATCAATGAAAAGCCTCCAATTCCCATCCTTCCTTGGTGCTAGGACAGTAGGAACAACACATGGGCTCAAACTCTTCCTCACTAGCCCTTTATCCATCAACTCTTGCACTTGTGTTGCAATCTCCTCATTTTGAGTAGGTATCATCTTGTATGCAGCCTTATTGGGAAATGTAGCCCCTAGAATCAGATCAATATGGTGGCTTATATCCCTAATGGGAGGTAGGGAGCTAGGTAATTCATTCACCATTATGTCCTTGTACCTTTCCAACAACTCTTGGAATTCCTTTGGTGCATCTTCCTTCTTCTTTGTGGATAGATTTGCTTCACTTTTTGGCTTCATAATCAGGAAGAATCCTCTTCCTCCTCCTTCCTTCAAGGTCTTCATGAACTCCTTCTCACCCACCATCAAAACACTAGGCCCTTCATGCTTTGCCTTGTCTTCTTCTAGGAGAGGTGAAAGGTTGTAAGTCTTCCCATCCTTCACAATGGAGTATGTGTTCTTCTCCCCATCATGCTTTTTCTTCCTATCAAATTGCCAAGGCCTACTAGAAATATATAGTCTAATACTTGTACTCAAAATTTTGTTCATTAGATCTCATACATTGTAATTCATGGCGTGGATCGCTATTGTAACTTTTTTGTGATTGAATAATTTGTTGTTTTATTTTCAGATGTTGGTTGTGGAAACACCTCCAAATGTTACAAGGGAAATGGATATCAGTGTTTCATCTACTATACAATCCTTGATGGCTCTTATAGGGGAGGTATGAGGCAAATTAATAAATTTCAATTTACATTTGTTGTTATAGATGTTAGTTCTAGTGAAAAATAAAACCATTATTGATTCATAGTTTAATTCCTATTTGGATGGTTTATACAAGGCTTGAGCACACCTGAGCATTGACATGCAAATATTTCCATAGTGGAGAGTGATCATGAGATGGTTGTAAGTGATTATTTTGTTAAATATATCATTTTTTATAATGTAATTTCTATATATTAATGTCTTTACTTCTTATTGTAACAGTTAAAACTTCACTAGGAGCTAAACTGTAGGAGGAGTAGCAGGAGCACTCCTTGAGCACAACAAAAATGAGTAACGGACTTATCGCCATCAAATCGCCAAACAATGGGAAAAAATTTATTTCCAGAGAATGGAGAGAAATGAATTTTGATTCCAAAGCCCTTTGTTGTATGATTAGACATGGAAATTTTGTACATATTTTGTATTGGATATATTTGACATTGTATGCCTATA
>VDFB02057726.1:0-27455 GCA_007258455.2 Sequoia sempervirens
GGTGTTCTCAAAGGTAAATTTTGCTCAACATTAGAAATTTCATCAATATTTAAATGAGATGGGATAGATGGAATAGATGATGTACCTTGAATTTGAGATGGGAAATATGGTATACCTCCCTTCTTCACATGTGAGTGATGATGTACTTTCAAATTAATATACAATATATGGTGTCCCTCCAACTTGTCTTGCAGCAGAGGACACATCTTCAACTTGTAGTAGAGGAGGTTCATATTCCTCTTCAATTGGCATGTCTTCTCCTATCATGTTCAATCTCCTCTTTTCACAAAGTTTCCTCATTTTTCTCCTTTCTTTGTATTCATATCTTCTTGTTCCTCTTCAATTGGCACATCTTCTTCTATCGTGCTTAATTTCCTCTTTTCACGAAGTTTCCTCATTTTTTATTTTTGCTTTGCATTCTTAGTTGTTTTCTCCTCCTGCGTTAGAGGAATCTTTGATCATTTCCTCGGAATGATGAAGAATTGTACCTATAGCATGAGAAAGAGATAAATATTAGTTCCACCATAGTACTAATCAAGTAAAGAAACATCTTACACAAATATGAAATTATTCATGAAATTATGATACTCACAATATATGACAGTCCAAAAGTGGCAACAATGAATATGAAACTAAGGCAATTTTGATAGGTTCTCAAGTTTGTGCATGAAGAGGGTAGCAAAGGGCATGAGGATGAGTAAGGAATATGAAACTATTAGTTAAGGATTGTTGAGAATATCCTTAGGATTTTTCCTACAATATTTGACCCAATAGTCATTGCAATAGAAAATGTTAAAGAAATCTTAGGGGGTGGGATGGATGTTTGAAGTATTTAGAATTTTTTTTATTGATTTAAAGGTGGTTGAGGTGTGGAAATATGTGTGTAGAGTTAATTATACTTTTGGTTATTGTGACTCTAAGTTATGTGGACGAGTTAGATTTAATATGTCGTGGTAGGGGATGTGATTGTTGAAGTCTCTATGGAATTCTTAATGTTTGTATATAATTGGGGTAGTGCAATGGTTGAAGGGGTTTTTATTCCAATAGGTTGTCTATGGGATTGTAGAAATTTATGGTTGTTTTGGATGGGGTGTCTTCTTTTTTGAGTTGTGAAATGTCAAAATTTCATGGAATTTTAGCCCCACATTATGTATTTGAAAGTATTTAAGTATTTGAAAGTTTTGGTGGAAGTTAATATTTTCAAGGGGAATTCCTATTGTGAAAGTATTTGAGTCCATTAGTATCCTATTTTGGGACCTTGTAAGTGGAATGCAAGGCTGGAATTAAGCAATAAGTAAGCTACTAGATAAAGATTAAAGGATCTAAATTAGAGTCATTGACAAATTCGATTTTTTTGAATGATGGTTTGGATTTTTTCTTACTATGGTTGAAAATGGAGGTTTAAGTTGAGTGGTAAAAATGTGAATTTCATATTAAGGATGTTATTTATGGTTCTAATTTGAAAGTGAAAGAGATGCGGTTATTTCTATGAAAGTTGGTGAAGGTTTAATCTAAGTCCAAATCAAACAATAGTTGATGGAAAAATCTCAGTGAGATGGATGAAATGATGGCTTGGATGGGTTTATGATTATTGTAAGATTGACTATGTTTTAGATGAAATATGTCAAGAGTGGTTTAAAAATTGTACTAGGTCTATCTATGGTTACCATTATCAAGGTTTTGGTTCACAAGGTATAATTTTTTGGCCTTAGGGATTTGTTGATATGATTTTTTTTTTAAAGAATATAATTGTTGAAACATAGGGCAAAATCATTGAGATAAAAATGCATGAAATGAGAGATAAAAGATGTTGATATGCAAAGGCATTAAAAGGGAAGTGCAAGAAAAAACTAGTAATGATGCTAAAGGTAGAGTGGAAGTGTTAAATAGCATAGGCACTAAGAGACAATGAAATTTTTGAAATATTGGAAGAGAAGATTAAAATTACTAAAGTGTTTAATTAGAAATCCTAATTATGTTCAAATTTTGGTAAAATATTTTACAAACAAAAACATAGTGGTTGAATTAACTCTTTTGGTAAAAGGTTGAACACTTATAATTTTGAATACTTAGCAAAATATAATCCTAAAATCAATATGATAACAAAATCAAAGCATTATATTAAGCATGTATAATACGAAGTGATAAATAAGCATACATAAATACTTGGCATACCTTAAAATTGAATATTCGATTTGAGAAACTACCCAATTATGTGTAGTTTTTTTTTCTTCTTGCATTAAAATCCTCAAGAATTTGATCTTTTCATGAACTTGCTTCCTTTTCAATGTTCAATTCTATATAACTCTAATAGAATTACTAAAAACTATTGAAGAGTTCCAATGTATAATGTGAAATTATAACAATAAAATCATAATTAACATTGCAACACTACAAATATGACAATTTCAGTTCATATAATCAAATTTCATGCAAAATCTTTGTTATTTCCCCCTTCCTAAGTTGGCGAACCAAAAAAAGGCAGTGTAAAAATGGTGCAAAGGTGGTGGAGTGTATAAAATTTGCATGTGCTTTCCCCAACAACATGAAAAAGTGATTTTTTGTCGGATCACAAGCAAGACCATGAGAATAACATAGCATGTGGGCTTGGATCATGGGTGTCTAGCCTTTTTTACCATTTTTAGAGCAAGACAAAACATGCTCGTGTTATAACATGTTCACATTATAATGAGAGTGTATTTTGGCTTGCTTAAAAATTACCAAATTTCAATTTTTCCAAAGCACGCTTACATTTTGAAAAAGTTGATTTTGTAAAGGTTTTTCAACTATCATCGTGCCTCAATAGAGGGTTGGGTTGAATTACATCTATGACACCTTTCTTGGAGTAGTTATGACATCTTGAAAGTGCTACATATGTCTAATTTTGCATGCAATATTAAGTTTTACCACATTTCCCTATACCCTCAAGCCTATACATTAACCCTAAACCCTATCCCTTAAACCCTCAACCCTTAAACCTTAAACCCTCAACCTGAATCCCTCAACCCTTAAACTCTCAACCCTTAAATCCTCAACCCTCAACCCTAATTTGTCAAACCTAAACCCTAATCCCTATCCCTAAACCTTCAACCCTTAAAACCTAATCCCTTAAACCCTCAACCTTATACCTTAAACCCTAATTCATCAACCCTATACCCTTCAAGCCCAATCCCTCAACACTCAATCCCTAATCCCTTAAACGCTCGAATATTAAACCCTAAACCCTCTATCCTATACATTAAATCCCCAACCATAATCTCTCGACCCTATACCTTAAACCATTAATCCATCAACCCTCAACCCTTAACCTCTTAATCACTCAACCCTCAACCCTTAAGCCATCTACCTTATACATTATAACCTTAAATCCTAATCCCTCAACCCTATACCCTTAAAGCCTAATCCCTCAACCCTTAAACCCTCAACCCTTAATCCCTAATCCCTTAAACCCTCTACCCTATACATTAAACCCTTAATCATAATCCATCAACCATATACCTTAAACCCTTAATCCATCAACCCTAAACCCTTAAACCCTCAACCCTCTATCCTATACATTAAACTCTCAACCCTAATCCCTCAACCCTATACCTTAAACCATTAATCCATCAACCCTCAACCATTAAACCCTCTACCCTATACATTATACCCTCAACCCTATAACCTTAAATCCTAATCCCTCAACCCTTAAACCCTCAACCCTAATCTCTTGACCCTATATCTTAAACCCTTAATACATCAACCCTCAACACTTAAACCCTAAACCCTCTATCATATAAATTAAACCTTCAACAATAATCCCTCAACCCTATACCTTAAAACCTTAATCCAACCCTTAAACCCTTAATCACTCAACCCTCAACCCTTAAACCATCTTCCCTATGCATTATACCCTCAACCCTAATCCCTCAACCATTAATCCATCCAATCCTATGCATTATGCCCTCCTTGCAGCTACTCAATCCTATACATTAAACCCTCAGCCCTAGTCCCTCAGCCTTTTCCATTAGGCACTTAATCCTCCAGCTGCCGAGCTGTAAGCCTCTATCCTATGCATTAAGTCTCAGCCCTAATCCACCTTGATGACCCTATGCCCAGCCCAAGCCACATGATCGTGAGCCCTCAACCTATGACCTAAAACCACAAACCTATGCCCTAGCCGTTAGAGCCCTCAACCCAATCCTTTGAACCTATACATGAAGCCCATGTCCGTCAAGCCTCAGCCTTAAACTGTAATCCCCTCCCAGCCCTCCGATCCTTAAACCCTCCTACCCTATGCATTATGCCCTCAGCCCTAGCCACCCATGAAGCCTAATCCATCAGCCCTTAGGCCATCAGCCCTTGGCCTAATCCTTAGGCAGCTGACGCCAAGCCACTAGTCCGTAGGCCCTCGGCCATGCGTCCTCGATGGAAGTCGACCTGAATCCTTCAGCCCTGGAGCCCTGTCCATATCCTCTGGCCTCAGCCATGCGGCCCTCGTGCATCCTGTCCCTAAACCCATGCGACCTCAGCCCTCAGCCTCAACCCCTCCGCCCTCTGTCCACCAGCCACGTTGCAAGACCTCAGCCGCCCATGCTATAAAACCCTAATCTCGCCCCAACCCCTCGGCCCATCAGCCCTAATCCTTAGGCCCTCAGCCAAGAGCCACAGAGCCCTTGGCCATGGGGCTCTAAACCCCTTAGAGCCCTAGTCCATGGCTCCTCAGCCTAAAGCCTATCATTGCCCTCAGGCCCTAAACCCTATCTGTTTGGCCCTCAGCCCTAGAGCCCTAGGAGCCTCAGCCCACTCATCCTTATACCCTATACCCTCACCCTTACGTACCCTAAACCCAAAACCCTTACATACATACATACAAGCATACATACATACATATAAGTATACATACATACATACAAGCATGCATACATACATACATGCATGCATGCATACATACAAGAATAAATTCATAAATAAATAGGTACATACATCTATGCATACATACATACATGCATGCATGCATACGTACGTACATACGTACATACAAATAGACATACATACATACATATACATTTAAGCACTCATACATATATACGTACATTAAAATATATATACAAACATACATACATCAAACATAAATTTAGTAAACTTGCACAAAAATAATTTCAAGCGAGACATAATGGGAGCGCGTTATAAAATGCTCACATTATTTCTCGCTTTGGGAAATAAAAAGAAAAAAGAAGAAAAACACAAAGAAAGACATAATGTGAGTGCATTATAATGCGCTCACATTATTTCTTGCTTTGGGAATCCCCAAGCCTTAGGCTTGGATTTGCTTTGGATTTCCAACCCAAAATCTTGGAGTGCTTTCCCAACCTCCAAAAATCATTATGGAAGTGGAAACACTAACACATGGTTTGGCTGAGGAAAGACCCTAAAATGGCACACCATTTTACCTCTTTGTGAATGTGAAGGTTATAGGTTAAAGAGGATCAAAAGAAGTTTGAAGACACTTTACTTATTGTTGCATTTGAAACCTAGTCCTTGACAACCCACAAAAAATCAATTATAGAAATATCTAGAAGTGATATAGACAATTCACAAGTGAGAAATGGAAGCAAAGATACGACATTAGAGGACTGCAAAAACATATCTGAAAAAGCCCTAGTAGGATAGTGGCACCCCCAACACCAACTTCTCAACGATTTTTGCTGAAATTTATACTACAGTTGCACATTGCCCTCCCCTTTCTATTTCTGGGGTTTGATTTTCTCTATGATATTCTAGTTATGTTGTTTCTATATAAAATTAAGAATTTGCATCATTGGGACAATTGGATCATTGCATCTCACAACCCCCCATATATACAAATAAAACATTTTGGGAAAGGTGTCAAATCCACAAAGGGTCCCTTTCCCTTTGTTTCATTTTGGTGAACCCGACCTGTTAACATTATATACCTTCTAAAATTCACCCTAGATCTACGTTGTGCATATCATTTTGTTTCATTTTGCATCATTTTTTTCATAAAAAGCATAAAAATCTAAAAAAAAATGTATTCATATTGCATTGATAGGGTTTGTTACAGTCATTTTAGCATAGATATGCATTTATAAGTTGCATTAGGTCATTTAAATCTGAAAACAAAATAACAAGTGTCATTTACATCCATTTAGGTGTCTTGCATATTGTTAAAAAGTGAAAAAAAATTACATAGTTTTGCTTTAAAATTGCATCAAATCATTATTTCAAAATATTGCATCTTCATATAAGTCAATTAGTTCATCCTAGATTTGAAAACTGCATTCAAAATTTTCCATTCATCATTCATACATTTGCATACTTGCATTTCCCTTTACATAGTCATGAAATCACTAAAATTTGGAAAAATATTCACTGTCAGAATTGTATGTAGTTAAGTATGAGAATCTTAAATAGTAGTCAACACATTCAAAATTTGAATTTTCAAACACCCAATCTATGACATAGGTGCCCTAGGCACCTCTATCTTGCATTTTGTGCCTGAAATTTGCATAAGATCTTTGTCTCTATGTTCTTTGTTGCATTATGCTATCTGAATTTTGTTTCTATATTTTCAAACAATCATTTGTTCTCAACATTTTTGGTATGTTTGTATTCCTCAATTTACAATCTTAAAATCAATAAAATCTAGAAAACAATTCACTACTATACATGTTTGCAACCACTCACAAAAACCTTAAACAACATACTAGATAGTCAAAACTTTTAGTTTTGTAAAAGCTTGCCTAGGACATAGGTGCCCTGGGTACCCCTATCTTGCCTTTTCTAGCTCAAATTTTTGTCAAGTATCTATCTTTGCATTTTTTGTTGGTTTTTGGGATTTGATTTCTATTTCTGGCTATTTGTTGTGCTTGTTCATTAGTTTAGTGTTCATCTTGGGCACACTTTAGCATTTTGGAACTTGTATGAGTTTCACGACCTAGTGTCATATTGCCAATACTTCAATGAGATGAAGTTTGAGACTCATGGCATCCCACGTTGTTGGTGCATCCATTGTGGATCTTGAGTTCTCCAACCCCTTCACGACAATTTTTTTCAATACTCAACCCATTTTGGACTCTATTCCTAATGTTACGATTCTAATGACAACTATACAAGTACCTACCTTTACAGATGTTGAGACTATGGTTTCCCATGTTCTTGAAGATAAACTAAGAAAATTGGACAAAGAACTAGAAAAACTTCAAAACTATGCACAAGTACTAAATACTTTGCTAGCACAACAATCCCTATAATTGACAGCATGATGAGGTTGCTTAATGATGATCATGGAATAGAGGTTTTGCATAGCCTATCCCATTTAATTAATTTTCATATTGAGCAATCCAACCAAACCTGTTACCTGATATTTCTTTTACTAATAATGATGAACTTAGACATGCACCCAATGGTTCTCTCTACATTGTTCATTGTATCAATGAAAAACTTGTGCAAGGAATACTCATTGATCCTGCATGTGCAAAGAATGTGATCACTGAGGAGTTCCTCTTTATGCAAGAGATTTATAAAGATACTTATGAACAACCAAAAGCATGGATAAAAACTCATAATGGTTTTTATTTCCCTATAATTGGCTCCATAACCGTTCCTCTTAAAATCATACCAAAAAAATTAGATGTCTCATTCTCCATCATCCCATCATCAGACCAATTACATGTGATGTTAGGCTATCCATGGTTGCGCTCCATGAACAATGTCCCATCAATCATTCATAAGTGCATAAAATTCCCCTTTGAAAATGAGATATTACAGTACATCATAGTGGATTTAGTCCTTTATCTTCTCATGGGAACTTTTTGTTGTATTTATTTTAGAATGAACTTATGGAACCTATAGAGCCTCGCGAAGATTTATTTTTCAAGTCATATCAAAAGTTTAAGGAAAAGCACAAAACCAAATTATCTCTTAGAAATATTCATGAGAATGATAGGTCCATGGTTGTTCCTTCTCCCCAGCACATCGTGGATGAACCTAAGCTTGAACCAAAAACCCTCCCAAATAACCAAGAAAAGTATGTTGTTCCTCCACCCATCTTATACGAAAGACTAAGAGATAATAAAATGATCCATTTAGGGCCTCAAAAGATAAAACAAGTGTATAAACCTAAAGAGACAGTGGTTCCCCAACCCATGGTGGCTCCTTCAGTTTCTTCCTTATGGAAAGAAAAGAGATCGATGGTTAAGAGACCTACTTCTACACAATCACAACTTGAAAATTGTGCAAGAAGAAACTTAAATGCTAAAGAGTGTAGGCGAAGATGTCATGCTATTTCTCACAAATTGGAAGAAATGAACAAAACAATGCATGATAATCCAACACTTATAGACACAAATCAAGAATAAATCCAACTTTCACCAAAACAAAACATGAAACAAGAAGATTCAACTACGACTTTCATAAAACCTCCTATTGTGATCAATTTGGATGATGATGTTGAAATTGCTAAAATTGATGAGGAGGTGCATAATGAGCTTAATATTTTATTTTCAAAGAAAATGAATTTAGATGGGGGAAACTATGCTAATCCTCCTTATGAGAGTGACACATCATGTGTTGCACCTAGAGATGCTCCTATTACAACACTTGTTGTTGTTCATTTATTTAGTTATCCTCCCATTTATGATGACCATGATTGGGATGAAGACAACCTACTTTAGGTCAGTTTGCATGTGACATACTATTTTATGTTTGTTCATGTGTTCTTTGTGTTTTCCTGCACATGATGTGATCTCTTGTGTTGTGCTGCTTGGCATGTTTTTATGGTTGAGTTTCCTTCAGATGACCCTTTTTGCTTCATTGGCACAAGGATACAAAGGAAACGAGCCTATTGTGACATTCTTATATTTTTATCTTCATTCTTCTATATGTTGTAAATATTGTCTTTCCTTTTCGTCTTGTGTTTTCCTTTCGGGGATGATGCACGGTGTTGAGACATTTAGGTCTCTTCCATGTTGACCCAATAGGTTCTTTGTTTTATGTCTCTATGTGTCATTCCTCTTTTGTGTTTGTTGCTCCACGAGTGTTTAGGGGATGATGTCAGTTCTGAGATCTATTATATCATTGTAGAAAAAATTTATATTGAGCTCAGATCTATGGATCCCTCAATGTACCTTTCTATGTTGTTTGTTGCATTGTGTTTGGGGGAAACCCCTTTCCATGAAGTAGCTTTATTTGGAAACTTATCATTGGCATAGGGCTTTCCAAATATGCTCTTGTGATCTTTTGTTACATGGAATTTATCATTTTTCTACTTTAAAGTAATTACTCACAACATGGTGTTTAGCAATTTATTTTAAGTGGGGGCATACATTGGCATTATTTTGCTTCACTTTGTTCATAGGGGCTGAACTTAGCGATGCATTGACATTTGACATTTTGACATTTTTTCTTGGCTTCACTTTGTTCATAGGGGGTGAACTAGGGATAACTTTAAGAAACCCCCCCCCCCTCAGAGAAGGTGTATAAACCTGGAAAATCTTCTATACTTCCCAAAAAAAATATTAATTTTATTGACATTTTTTTTTCTTCAGGAAAAAAAAATCTCAATTGGTAAATCTTTTGTAATCGACAGAAGTCTATAGAAAATCTTGGTGAATTATAATTTTTTAAAACCAATACATATTTTCATTGGTAATTAAAAACTTTTCCCAAACCAATAAAATATTTTCATCGAAGAATTAAACCTATTTTGAAACCAAAAAATTGGGTGAATTAAAACTATTTTCAAACCAAAAAAATATTTTTGCTGGCAATTAAAACCTATTTTCAAATCAATATTTTATCTTGATCATATTGACAATGAATAATTGTGTCAAGGTAAACATAGTGACCCAACTATATTTGTGTCTTAGGGGAAGGGTAGCAACCCTCCTTGCTATATGTGTGAATGAGTGGGAAACAACAAAGAACTATCAAGGAATTCCCTATTTCCCACTCCTCTTCTATAATTAATGTCATGTATAATAATATAATATGTGGCCTCAAATATTTAAAGGGGGAGATTACACCTATTGTAAAGATAAATCTAGGTTTACAATTGATATTAGAGGTTGACTGTTATGGCTCACAGTCACTTTTAAAATACGTGCATGGCATTATTATATTAATGATCATTAGCCATCTAGCACAAGCTATATAAAGTTTAGCATCTATCTATAACATAGTAAGGGTGCTACCCCCACCCTCTTTCTATAGGGATCCTATCCCATTCTAGAGTAGGTACCACCAATAGAAGTAGGTAGAGGTAGGGGTAGGTTGTATCACATATATAATGGATTGATGTCCCCTCTCAAACATATGTCATGTCATATGGCCATGCCGTGCTTGTTTTAATAGTGTGAGTAAGGATAAGGAGTGATTGCAAATTTATTGGATACCAAGTGGCATTCTAACTATGTTAGACATGGATGAAACCCATCTAAGAAGGCCTTGTAGGTCCTTGTCAACAATAAAGCCTCAAACATTGTGAATATTCATGCTTCAAATGGCACAAATAAAAGGAATCTATTATGTGGTGCTTACTGAATGAACTATCCAAGGCCCAATGGAACCTTAGCTTCAACTTCAACATAGTTGAGGTGACCTCTAACAAACTAGATCACTTGCAAATTAGATAGGAAACTAGAAAACAAAGGACATGGCTTTACATGTGTAATAAATTAGGCCTCTATGTTTCCAATATAAACACTTATTTTCATTGTTAAACATGATCCAACTTGTGTTGTTCTAAAAGATTCATAATTGATCATGCTATGATATCAAAGGAACCACACTTCTCTTTTTCAGCTATTATTCTCTCCCAATTGAACCTTGTTAGATTATGTATTTTTTAACCACTCCCTAGTCCATTACCAACTATAATTGGTCTTCATAAACCTAAAGTTTAAAAAATATATCCCTTTTAATTTTTCACTTCATTATAAGTCTACATTGGCTAACATCTAACATGTTTAGAATCTTGTACCAAATTCAAGAGGTAATACAATTTGGATTCCATTGTGGACCAATGACATCACTTGCACTAGCAATTTCTTAAGAATTTATGGTATCTAACTAGCAAGGAATACAAGTAATATTTAACCATGTCCTTCAATCTTAATTAGCATAGTTCTTAGCTTATAGTGGCACCTTTTAATAATCCCTTGGAAGCTTATATGGACATGTTGTGCCCCTAGGTGCATGTGATTGATGTGTATGTTGTTTAGGGAGCTCAAATAAAAGAAAAACTTCACCCATTAAAGTTTGGAAATAAAGTCCCAATGGAATTTTTGTAGGGTTTAACAATAAAGAAACTCTACTCAATCATAACCAACAAAGATGTTAGAAAGTCAAATTTTTAGCTTCTTGAGGTCATGAATCCTTGTGTTCAACATTGCACTCAAGACTCTTCACTCAATTTGGAACAAGTGATCAAGAATTGTTTAGATGTGGTCCCCCACCATCTTTCCACAGTTCATGTTGTGGCCTATAACAAACTCCTCTCCCAAGAGGACCTCCAATATGAAAGAAAGAAAAGGTGCAGAATATGCCTCCTACACTCATATATGAGAGAAGGTATGTGAAAATAAACTAAAGAAATCATACATTTATGAAAAAAAATTAGAAATATACTATAAAATGATGATTTAGGTGGAGTAAACCCTTTCAATAGAAAAAACTCCACATTCCAAAGCAAATCAATGTAAAATTCAATAATCAAAGGTTACCAAGACATTTGCAAAGTCTAATCCTTTATAAAAGTGTCACCAACCAAAGATCTAGAGTAATTCTAGTAGCATAATAATACCTACAAAACTCACTCTCAAGCATCAATCACCCAATAAATAAGATAAATAACACATGAAACTATAAAATGGTAATTACAAAACCATGAGATAAAACCAAATCCCTAGTTAGAAATCCAACACCCATATCCCAAGATGAGTTCTCAGGCTAAAACTAGCACATTCTTTCCACATGTCATACACTCACCAACTTGGGTGGTCTATTTTGGCTCCATTATCTCCTTCTAAAGATGTATTATGATGTGGCATAACATGTCACAAGTTGGTCAACAAGTATAACTCCTTTGTGTCCTAAATATTTTTGTGTGTTTAATGAAAAAGGTTCAATTTTTAAAGGTCATAACTTTTTATCCAAGAGAAATTAGGGCCCCTTTTACTTTAAGTTGTGAATCTTGAAGAGATTTACACACTGAACATCCCTAGAAGTGATGTCAAACAACCCAAAATATTCATTTTGGCCAAAAATGAAATCTATAGCCCAAAAATTTAGGTTTTCTATTTTATAGCATGAAAATTACATTGTTCTTAATCTTAACATATGAACAAGGTTGTGATATCTTTCCCACCACAATTAGTAGTGTATTGCATGGAAAATGATAATGCTCTTGGATGTGATGGATTTCCCTAGGAATTTTATAAAATCCTTTAGAAAGATGTCGACCCTAATCTACATAAAATTTATCTTTAAGTATTTTGTATCAATTATTTATGTTCTTTTATTAACAAAAGAAATGTCAAATTCATAATTAAAGTTGATGATCTTAAATTGATTTATAAATGGAGGCCCATCACTTTGTTGAATGTCTACTACAAGATCATTGTTGAGGCCCTTCCTCTTCAAATTAGGCACATTTTACTATTCATTATTCAACTAGAGAAAATTGGTTTGATTCAAAGTAGATATATATTAGACAAAGTCATTATTGTCTAGTAAGGTGTCGAATGGACTAGAAATTTGGAACCAAAAAAGCGATCTTTATCAAAATCAACTTGAGAAATCCTATGATAGAATTGAGTAGCCTTTTGTCCTAGACATGCTTGGTGCTCTTTACTTTGACTCCAATTTTATTCAATTAGTTCAAATTACATTTGTAGATGCTTATGCATTCCTTCCTATCAATGACATCCAATTGGAGTAATTTAGCCCTTTTTGATCCATTTGGTAGGGTTGAACTCTAGCATGTCATGGTTGTTGAGGGTTTTGGCTATATTCTTTCCAATGACTTCTTGCAAAGACAAGTTAACAGAATATACCTTCCTAGAAGCATTCTAAAAAATTGGCCAATACTTATTTTGGCAAAAACTTGCAGTTCCTCACATTGCTTGAAGATGAATATAATATTATGCAAGATTTAAATTGTCTTGACACCTTTCTCTTATCTTATGGTTCCAACATGCAATGTATTAAAATATAATACTACAAACAACCATTCTCTCCATCTCCGACTTGGCTTAATTATTTTCATTAGAAGCCTGTTGACAATAGGAAGATTTCAAGTTTGTGGGGATCCATTTTTCTTTACAAATATTTTCAATCTATTATGTGGTAAGTCGCTATCAATACAATGAAAAATACTAGCCTACTAGATTACTAAGCCAATTTTGATGGTTGGAAAGTTCCAAATATGTTCTAAAGTACTTTCTCCCACACATATATTACTCCTCATATTGGGTGCCTTCTAAGTCTTCATACCACAAACTTGAAAAGCTTCTACAATATTTTCTTTGGACCAATTCAAATCATGATAAAGCGTTTCATAGAGTTTTTTGGGATATATGTTGCCTTCCTAGAGGCTTTAGTTTTAGGGTGTATTGATGTGAATAGATAAAGAATTAAACATTGCACTGAATGAATTGTTAGAGCTTGTGCTAGAAATAAATCCTAGAAAGTATTGTTGCACAATTATATTCCTCCAACTCTTCGTATGTGAGAACCCATAGAATGCCCTTGGTTTCCATTCCCTTGTGATCTCTTATGTTCTCAGCAAAATTATTAGCAATTTTGTAGCCAAAAGTATGTCAAATCTTAGGAAGCCATGCAACCATGGTTAATGTGTTATCTAGATCAATTGTATTATGATTTATCCATCAACTAAAAATACTTATGGTGATCTCGCCATTTTTTTCAAGATAAGTTAGTGAAGATTCCTTGGAAACACTTCCCAGAGTTCCTAAAAAGAGGAGTTGGGCATCTATAAGATCTTTAATCCAAAGTCCATTCCACTTGGTTGTCTTAGTTGCAAGTCATGGCTAAGTTCAATTTGAACCTTGTGAACAAAGAAAATTTCCAAATGATAATTGTGGTTATGCCTTCACAAAAATTGCACAAAATGTATGTGCATTCTACTAAGCCTTGGTGGAAGAACTAGAAGTGGTACAGTGATACTCCCTTCCATAGTTATACCACCACATTTTCCTATTGTCTTCAATTTATCTGGAACAAACACTTTCAAATATTCTAGGAACTAATTGTGGAGCCCAAGATTACTCATTTCCTCTAATGCTTTCTTTCCCAAGGTCTTCCTATTGGCAACTATTTAAAGCATTTTGGTGTTGATAATAAAAAATGTTTGTCTAGTGGGCAACCAAAAACTCTAGTACATTTGTTTTGGCTATGCACTTTACATAAATAACCTAAAAGTGGATTTGTGTTTTTTAACCTCTAAGACCTAAGCCTTTTAATAAGCATAATTTTCTTTTGGTGATGGAGCCAAATGTCTCATCAAGTTCTCCCACCTATGGCATGCTTTTAAATTAAATATTATTTTTTGCATATAGAAAGATAGGAATTATGCTATATTTGTTGACTTTATTGTGGATTCAAATTTTCTATTCACTCCAAATCATTGGAGGTGTCTAATGTGATGAAATTCCAAACAACACACTCATTTTGAGCTCATGTAGATACAAGTTTAGGCCAATAAAGTGGCCCTTGAGTTCAACATGTTCAAAACCCACTTGATCATTGGGAGAATGCCCCCATCATTATTGTTAGTGTTCTATTCTCAAGTTCCCTACGTGGGACAAATCCCCCATCAGAGGAAACATGGTTGTTTAAAGTCCTTTCGACACTAGTATCATATTTGTAAAAGAGGCTTTTCTCTACCACTAATTGGGAAACCTCTTAGTCAGTCTCTTCCTACTATCGATCAAGGTGGATGGATTTTTTAGGATTCATATTTGCAAGATGGCCCCAATTAGGGACAAGACACTACTTTCAAAAGTTGGGAGCTTATGGAAGGAGGAAAAGACTTGTTTGATGGAGGCTAAGGTAACCCTAATTATTCAAACCCCTTCTTCTAGTGCTATTTTTATAGCTCTTGCTATTTAATTTTATTCATATTAATGATTAAACTTTGAATGTATGTAGTGTAGGCAATTTTTTCCTTTTGAAGGTTGTGTATTTGTGGATGTTCCTTTTGGGGGCCACTTGTTTTATCTCCTAGCTAGGCCATTGTGTTTGATTTTGAGTGTAATGTCATTTTTCCTTCTACTTTTTAAGGATTGACCATATGTTTTTACCTTGGTATTAATAAATAGCTCTAATTCATCAATATATATAGGTGTGCAAAAATAAATAATTTTACTAAATTATCTACTATAGGCTAATTAAATAAATGTAACCAATAAACAGAAAAACAAAAATTAACCTATATAATAAAGCTAAGACTTGGTAATTGAATTGAAATAAATGCAACAAGTAAACAAGAGGATAGAGGGGCTTAACTTAGGATTGATGAGAAATAATTATTGTTGATGACATTCCAAATTAATTTGTCATTATCATGAAATCATCTACCTCATCCTTATGAAGTCTCAAAGCCTACATTGTCACAAAAAACCTTGTGGATTGATTACAAGCCCTATGGGGTCACAAAACTAATCTTTTATGTGAGATTGATTTGAGATTTGCAAGAATGCTTTAACAAGATGTGAGTCAAAAGGTTTTCTCACCATTTTATTCAAGATATCTAAATCTATCAACATAGTGTGTAAAGACTTCATTGATGAATTTGCCAACTTGACAGTTAAACAAGTTCTCCTAGATCAAACCCCTATGTTGGTGTAAATAGGTGTTTTACCTATCTAGGTCCTATTTACATGTTAAGTCCACATAGGTCCTAATTGCTTTTTCTAGAAGTCTTAGTTGTCTAGATAAGATCTTCTCTTATCTAGTTGGCTTTTATTTAATGCTTGTGTCATAGGTCATTTAATGTTGGCTTGTGTCATTTAATTATGACATAATCATTTAATGCAAGTACATCATCACACCTTGCCTATATAAGAAAGGCTTCATGTGTACATTGTAACAACAATCTAACAATCAACAATCCAACAATCTGGTTGTCATCATATTCAATCTGACAATCTTGCATCCATAATCATAGCATGACATTTTTTCCATTTCTATCCTATGGAAATTATTTTGTCTTGCAAATGATCTTGGGGTGTTGAGGAGTTCAACATAAACTCCTCCAGGTAGGCTAAATTAATGATAGTGATAAAGATCAAAGACAACATTGATAGACCTACAAATAACCCATATAATGATGCTATAAAGTCAATTTATTTATTGTCCTTTTAGAATCAAAGTGTGCTCTAACTATTCCTTTTAATGTTGTTCTCCTTATACAATTAGGTGCACAATAACTACATTTAAATATCATGGCATGAAAACATCTTGCATGAATGTGTATTAAGTCAGCTCATGACAACTAATAGAAAGTGGAAGGAAAGTTTGAATTTTGATTTAGAGCTATAGAAATTGAGGATCATTCCCACTCTCTTTTGGATTGCATTGGATCAACTCATAGTAGTCAAAGATGATCTAACATGCTAAAGTGTTGGTATTGAGGTTAGGAATGAATGCATTGAAATTGATACCAATGAGGTGAAACAACAATGAATATATAACAAATATTTGAGGATTAATGCAAATAAGGATGGATAAGAATATGGCTACAAACTAACTTAACACAAGAATATGACAATTGTTAATGGGTAATCCCACAATAATGAGCCCCACTTTTTGGCCAAGATGGGCATTTATATAAACATTTTTAATTGAGTCTTCACTTTCTGAGACCTATAGCAGATAAACCGTTAGGAATTTGAAGATGATGCGAACTAATGATTTATGGTGGTTTATGTGTAGATTATATATATATAGTTTTTAATAGTAAACATTTTCAAAAAGTAACGTTTATGTCATCCAACACAACTTTTTTCTAGAAAGGATAAAATTCTACTTTTTAAAATATAGATTTTTAACATCAATGTCTAGTGCATGGATATTTTTTCATAATTTTTTGTTACATATTTTTTTAAATTAATTTTTGAAGTCAATATAACTATAATTTGGACATAGGTGTATGTCGTCAAGCATAACTTCTTGTGTATATATCAAAATTCAATTTTTTTTTGTGAAACAAGGACATCAATACCTAGTGCAAAAGTGTTTTTTGAATTTTTTTACAATGGTTTTACTATTTTTCCACCTATCTAGAACAAAGAACTTGATGTTCGGTGAAAAACCTATGTTCAATAAAAATTGAAAATTGAATACATAATAAAATGAAAACGTATCACAACTATACTTGTTGGAAAGCTCATTTCAAGGACTACGATCTTGTAAATTGTCTTGTCAAGTTAACTACATTTGAAGGTCCAACCTAAGGTTTGAAACTTGATTTTCTGAGGAAAGTTTGAAGCAAAATCCAAAATTGTCATGTTAAGCTCCTTCATTCGAAGGTCCTTCGTTTGAAGGTCTCTATGTAAAGAGGGCCTTTGAACGAAGAATATCTTTGCTCAAAGGTTAACCTTTGATTGAAGGTCTCTACGTGCAAACCTTCAAATGAAGGACCTTCCTCCAAAGAAATATCTTCGAACAAAGGTGCTCTAAGAAATCTTCCCTCCCTATGAAAAATTGAATGTCCCAAAAGTGGGATTCATTATTATGAGATTACCCTAATATGTTATTGAATTTAAGACATTCCCATCAAGGTATTGCTAATTTCACCATTACAATAAGATATTTGTACATCTTATAAAAAAGGACCTTGTCATGTTAACCTCCATATTAAGAATCCACCCTTTGTTAATTTGATGCCAAAAATCCTCTCATGTTGAACCAAGTATAAAAGAGTATATTCTTCAAACAGTTGGTGCTCATGTTACTATATGACATCTAAGAATACCATTTTCTAGATTTTGAATAGATAAGTCCCTTTATTATCCTTACTGTGGCTTTATTTATTTAGAATCAACTCAGGCACAAAAAGGAAAGTACTTTCACAATATCCACTTAGAGGCCACAAATCTTTGAACATTTAATTATTCCATAACCCAAGACATGACTCTCAAATCACATTTAATTATTTCATAACCCAAGACATGACTCTTAAATCACAATTTTTTCACTTATAAATCTCATTGAGGATCAATATAAACATACAAAAAAATCCATGTAGCAATTTCTATTTGTAGATTCTTTTCAACCTTGGATGATAGCATTGAATGGTATTAACTAGACGTTTCCATGACTTATTACTCACCACTCCTAATATTCATTGAATTGAGCTTTGAAGCTTCAATTTATCTTTAAAACCTTAGCTCAAACAAGGCCTTCAAAACACGTGCATAAAATCAAAGGTCTAGAAACTAAACTCTTAACGAAAAAAAGCTAGTACTCATAGCTCACATCTACTTCATGGAAAAACACTTATGCCCTATCTCAAACAATAAGGAAGAATTCAATAAAACAATCATGTTCTTAAAAAATGTTTAAAGGCCTGTGAATATTTAGAATTTTTTTTAATTCAAAATCTAGAGAAAATTCTAAGTGGCAATTTACTCATAGGTCACATCTACTCCATGGCACCTTGTTATTTATCTATTTACTTTGTGGTTAGTTTCTCAAACTTTTCAATGTCTATACTAAATTATTCAATCATTTGTCTAAGTGAAAAATCAAACTTTACAAATTCTGGTAGAAATAAATGGCGCAAATCTCTATCAAAATCAAAGCAAGTACTATGGATGCAAGAAGCAATGCATAGTATATCTACCTACAACAATATTTTCATGCTAGAAGGGGTGCAAGTGAAATATGTAGTTCTATGGTCAAATCTTATAGATTGTACATTATTTTCTTATTCTATCCTAAATACATGATTGGATTGTAATTTAGTCTCACCTTGGTAAGAGTTGTGATAGAAGGGTGTCTTATAAAGCATTACAATCTCTAAAATCTTAGTCAATGGGGAAACATGTTAAGAGGATGAAAAGCCGAAAGCAGTAAATAGTCCCACCTTGGTAAGAGTTGTGGTACAAGGGTGACTTATAAGGCATTACATTCTCTAAAATCTTAGTCAATGGGGAAACAAGTTAAGAGGATGAAAAGCCCAAAGCAGTAAATATGATTTCACCATTCCACCATTCTTCACACTAGCAAGCATTCAAAGGTGCTTGTGTGCTAAGTGGGTTCCTTTGCCTTATAATTACAAGTGGATCCCTTTGCCTTAACACTATTACCAACATTCATGGAAAGAAATATCATAAGTATAATGGCTACTTGTGTAGTAGAGTCAAAATCCCACAAAACATTATAAATCTGATTTTAATCCTATATATGAACAGTAATATAGCTTTTAATACAAACTTGAATATTGGATCAATAGGAAAATCTACAATGATCACATTGATGCATCATACAATTAATACTTCGAAGTAAGGTCATAATGGCTACTTGTGTAGTAGAGTCAAATCCCACAAAACATTATAAATCTGATTTTAATCCTATATATGAACAGTAACATAGCTTCTAATACAAACTTGAATATTGGATCAATAGGAAAACCTACAACGATCGCATCAACGCATCACACAATCAATACTTCTTAAGTAAGGTCATCCTCTTCCAATTCTTTGGCCTTCAAAGAATTTTTTGCACGTAACAACAGAGTCGTTTTCCATTGATCCTGTTTCCATAAAAAAAATCTTCACCTTTAGGTTTTACACATCAACAAATAAATTGACCATTACTAGTCAAACTTAAATTGGCATTTTAAGTCAAACAGAATAAAAAATTGCTACACAATGTTACCATTTTAATTCAAAAAATGTCATGTATTTTAGCAGTGTCAGCTTCTAATTTGCAAATAAGGGTACATTATAAGAGCCTTCACCTAAGGTTTAGATTAAAGGAAAACTTACAAAATTTGTGCAGTGGCTTGTAGACAATATTAAAGTTAAAGGAGGGAGAACCAGCTTCAAAATACAGCACTGGTTAACATCTATGATTTTGATTATTAAACATCTTGAATAAAGACAGCAGAACACAAAACTCTTAGGGAGGACAACACAAGTGATGTGTTTCAAAAGCCTAATAGAATGCTTTCAAACACTTACTATCATCTTTCTTGTTTTGCAGCTACTATTGCAAGTACACTAAGTTTGTGTGCACTCTAATTTAAACCAGCTAGACTTACACGTGCATTTATGTTGATAGATATTGTGTTTTCATATGCCATGCTGAATTTTAATTAAATTCTATCTGAAACAAATCATCTTCTTTGAGGCTTGTAAGGTTATGATTGGGATTGGTACGGACAAACTCATTCTTTAAAGTGGAGACTTACCAATGATATCTCCAACCATGTTCCTTGTCTAGCAATAATCCATCTTTATCTCATTATCCTACAATTTTTCAAGAATATAAGAAATTACTAGCAATGCGTTATATTCTTCCAAGGTGTTACAAAATAGATTTATGGGTATATTATATCTCCCCTATAACTATTGCTGCATTGACTTGTTTTGCAGCATGACAATCTGTCAAATGCCCTGCTTTGGAACTCAAGTAGTAGTCTGTAGTGGATTGTTTCTTAATTCTTTCCATTCCATGACAGGATGCTACCATTCAATTAACAAAAATATAATTTAATTGATTCCTTGTGTTATGGTCTCAACCCTAATCAAAACAGATAACCCTACAAACTTCATTCCCTGGATCTGTATTGAACACACAACTATAATCAAGTAAATTTATCTCCAAAATTCACATTGTATTGATTTAAAATTTTAAAGCACTAATCGCAGCAGCCAAATAAAAATATCTTCACACAATTGCTTACATTAGGTCCCATCGTGCCTTTATATGGAACATACAGCATAAGCTTTTATTTAATACTATAAGAGCTCGTCATCAGCAAAACAAGAATTCTTGAACTGCTGAATGGTAATAAGAAGGAAGAAATGAACACTGTATTATGCTGTCTTTGACCCTTGATTCATTTGATAATTTGACAAGTCCATACCTAAGTCCCGTAAAAACAAGAGGTTGTAAATGACCGCTATTATCCCCTCATTATCCAATCAAGAAGAATAGACGATCATTTCTCTTAGTCATTGACTTCAAATCAAAGTGAATGACCTAGATTCATCTCCCTTAGTTATTGACTTCAAATCAAACTATAAATCATGTATGACGAGGATTATATTGCATTGGCCTTGTTTAGTTTGTCTAACACTTGTGTATTGTGAAGTAATCCCTGGTAATTAAGGGACATTCTTCATTATGACAAACTTAATAAGTGGGTAGCCTATGGAATATGAACTGTCTTTCTGTGTGGCATAAAAACACTAATTTAGGAAACTGACACAACACTGCAAGCATGCGGTATGGCAACATGTGTTGGTAAGACCAGTAATAAAGTCTACAGATTCCCATGGTCAAGAAGGTAACAGTAATGACTGATACGATCCACGACTTTGGTTGGAAAGCTTAGAATAAGTACAAAGAGAGCACCGACAAATGCAATCTTCAATCTACTTCTGCTTAGAAGGATAATACAAGCAGTAATCAAGTTCTTGTGAAGTCATGTGTACACCAAAATGCCCACCATAGGAGGGTGACAGCCTCCTTGAGTTTAACTTGGCAGAGGGATGAGTGGGAATGGAAAGCTGGTGACCTAGTATAAAAACTGATCCTGCCAATGGTACCACCATGAACTACTTATAAAGCATCAACAACCAAACCCATTGGGAACTAGTGAAAATTTTCCAATTCTAAGGTTGAGCATTGAATATTTAAGAGGCTACAAACTCAAGAAGGAAAAGAACTAAGAGCTGCCACTTTGTTGGTGATACCTGCTCTATACTTTTGATGACCAGATGAAATTGTTGAATCTAAGATGCCTGCTTCAAAATTCGGGTGTTAATATGGCTGAATCTTGTACCGAGTTCAAGGATTGGCAAAGTTGGTGATGATTATGTAGGATGATCTCCTTATCAAATAGATAATTATGCCACAAATTGAGTTCTTAGACCAAGGCATAGAATTGCTTGTCAATGTGCATGAATAGTGCACGTGCATTAGTGAGAACAAATGGTATGATCAATCTCATGTAAATCCCAAAGTTGGCCTTGGAATACATCTTCCAAAAATTGCAAGACTTCATTTGATCTTGGTAATATCCAGATTGTGTCTCCCTAAAATTGCTACAAAAGACCATTGATCTAGGGAACTTTATCATTGTTCACAATGATTTTATTGCAGTCTTTCCACAAGGATCAGATGGCATAAAATTCTCAAATTCTGGGGACAGCAAGGGCAGAGCTAGTAAAAAAGCTGTGAAAATTTGTATTTTAATATATGAAAATACAAAAAAACAAACAAACAAACAACCTAAATGAATCCAATTGTTTTTTGAATAACTTAGAATTTCTAGACAATACCATTAATCTCCATCAATGTTAAAAAGACTAATGTTTGTTAGAAAGGCCAACGTCTGCAATGCATTTTTAATTTGAAATAGCTTATCAATCTTAAAGTTTGTTTTGATTTTGAAGTTTAAATATAGTTCAAATTTTTACCCATAACTATTGACTTTCTATGCCACTATTTTATATAACTTTCATGAAGAATTCAATAACAAATTTAATTGTTTCATATTTGTAATCTTTATTTGTAATTATACATCCATGTTTTGAATTTCATTTTGATATTTTTAAAGGTATGTTGCGTTCCATAGGAATGTTTGATGTCCCATGGGTCACAGGGTAACCCCATGGCATTCCAAAAAAGGAGGATGTTCCCAAATGACGGGGATATCTCTAAGTTTTCCAGAAAGGGTGGGATCAGAAAGGTGTGTTTCATCCCTATCCCCCTATTCTCAAAATATCTTGGATGGCCCTCAAACCCTAGTGACACGTCCTCATGAAAGATTGTTTTATTGAGAACTCCAACAACCTCTTTCTATGCCTTCATAAAATCTGATTGTACATATCCTCTCTCCCACAAATTTGATGCAATCTCTTTCAAGTCTGCATATACCTCTTTTAGATCTGCATATATCTATTTTATCACTGCTGGTGTATATGATTTATCTCTATCACTCAACACACATCTTCTCCACAATATATTATTCCTTTTCTATAGCTTCTTGCCTCTATAAGAGAGGCATCCTTTCATAATGGATGCATTCTTTTCAAAGAATGCATCCTTTTGTTAATAGACCCTTAAGCTGAGCCAATAGTGGCATGATAGGATGGTTAAGTTGTTGTGGTGTTATTCTTGCCATCAAGGTTCAAACCCCACGGGGGTGTAATTGTTGAATGTTTAAATTGGGGATGAGGTCCTGTTGATGCGTGTTTTATGACACAACAAACATTCTAGAATAAAGTGTCAAAGACGCTCTATCCCCTCTTGAAAAACTACCTTGTATGCTAAGACTGCAAGAAAGATCATACGGCAATTCCAATGTTTTAGTTAGGTGTGGATGAGCTCTATGGTTGATGTGATATGCTGGTAACACAAAGGGACTTATGCTAGGCTTGTTCAATTCACAATGAAGGTCTAGACAATGAAGCTCTATTGCTTGGGTCATGGATCAAATAAACTGAAAGAAAGGAGATAAGGGTTTAGAAGTTCTAATCTACTTTCTAAGAATTCAAGAGACGGTATTGACTTGGTGGAACCAATAACCACGCTTTGCTTCGCCACGCTCAACGACAACTACACAAAGTGGGTGCAATCTTCAAGGGAGTGTGCTTATGATTTTCACGTCATGAATAACTACCATCAAATCGAACAATATTTATCTAGACAAAAGTTAAGCATCCACAAAGTAAGCTCAGGCTAACTTTATGCATTGAATGAAAATCATCCATTCAAAGAAAGTATGAGCAAAAGTTTCCCCATAATCAACACTTATCAAATCTTGCATTCATCTAACATACATGAAATAAAATCTAAACTATGATGAGGGATAAGAACCATGCCAACTCCAAAATAAGAGAAGCAATCACCATCAAAACAATGCATGCATTACTCATTACTTATTACTTTGGCAGTCATACACAACAATTGCTTATCTCAACATGTTTTGCAACAAACTCCCATGCTTTATAAATGAGGGGTTGAGCTCAATTTATAGGCTCCCCAATTACAATTCAATGGCCAAGATTAATTTGGAATCAATGGCCGAGATTACAAAATAAAACCCTAATTAGGGTTTGTTACAACTAACTACCCCTCGACCAATGAGAAAATTACATTCGAGGACACTTCTTCTTTTTGCTAAATATGAACCAACAAATAAAATAGAAAGTTGCTGCATGTTGATTTGGAAGATGACGAGGTGCCACCTCAGCATGTTGGATGTCTTCCTTGGTCACTTTGGTCTTGTTCCTTAGAATATTTTCCTTGCCGATGACTCTATCCTTTGCACTTTGATCTTGGATGACTTTGGCTTCTTCTTCTCACCTCACCTTGGAGCACCTGTTTAGACTTGAAGTCATTAAGTCTTTCTTCCCGGATTGCTTTGGAATTTCTCCAAGTGCCTTGAATTTGGAGAGGAACTCCCCTGTGCCTTCGTCACAATGGAGGAAATTGGAACTTTCTCTGTGGAGAATTTCCCATACTTAGCAAAATTTTGGCTATTCAATTTCATTTTTGTTGTACCCAAAATAATTTTTTTGGCATTCTGTATAAATTGAGCTAAATCTTGTTAAAATGCCATGTAAAGTCTGTTTTAGGTCAAACCAATCATAAGATCTTGGTGGGTTACTGTCAAGGAACACACGTACAAAATTCTGAAAATTTGAAAATTAGGGTTTTTTGCCCCTATTTTCAGGGAAAACCCTCAAAAATAGGACCTTCCCAGAAATGATTGAAAATGATTTTGATAGGGTTAAAAGGCTTCACAATCACATTGGTCAAGTCAGAATCATCAAAAGGCATGTTTTACTCTGGTGGGTCTATTTCTATTTTTCAGGAACAAAGTTAGGAGCTCCACAGCCATTAATGGCAGATTAGGCCAGTACAGTCTGAAAGCTAAGCTTCAAAAGCTTCTTGATACAACTATATGGCGGAAAAAGGTCTAAAATGATCTGTTTGATGAAGGGGATTTTCAAAAATGAAAATGCTGAAAATTGACTAAGTCTGGAGAATGCACGCCTTGCTGCCAAGAGGAGGCTATGCAGTCAAATGCCTTAGTCATTTTCCCAAACATCCATACACGATGAACGTGAGACATGAAGAAATGGTGATCTTCGACGGAGGAGTTTTCTAAAATTGCAAAAGGTCGATATTTGACTAACTCTGGAAATGCTACGAAGGAGAAATCATTTCACGAGACAAAAAAGAGCCTTTTTCAAGCAGGGGCGCCCTTGATTCTTAAGGGTCAGATGCAGCCTGATGAATCATCCAAGGCAGTCATCCTCGGCGTTCACCTGTTGGCTTGACAACGAAACAAATAGCTAGGTCATCTGATGAATTGATCATAAGCAGTTGTCGACGAAGCAAAAAGAGGCAGTTGACGAAGTATCAAGAAACGGTTGTCGAAAGTGAAGATCGAAGCAAAAAAGAGCCTTTTCAAAGGAAAGGCTCCCTTTTTTTTGGACCTCCAGATGCTGATAAACGACAAAAGGCTTCCCAGGATAACTTTCTCAACCCAAGTAGATCTCGGAAACGCAACTGAAAGCATAAACATCTGACAGTGCAGTCAACGGATAATCGAGATCAAAGTAGGCAACTTTTCAGACAAAGATAACCATGCTGAAAGACAAAAGAGCTCTTTTCAATGAGGGGCGCCCTTGAATAAAGGAGCCCTAAAATGAAATCCAAGTTTTCCAAAGTCAGTCATCTTTGGCAGAACAAAGCTGGGTACCTGATGAGATATCAAGCGAAATCATCTGACTCTCCGATCAATCAGAAATCCAGATCAAAGCACGAGAGGTCATTTCAAAAGGCTGAAGAACGAAGATCGAAAATTCACTAAGGCATAAGCAAAAGAGCCTTTTCTTGGAAAAGGCGCCCTTTCTTTTGAAGCCCTAAACTCAGCTTTTTACCATCATGCCTCCCAGGCACTCCTCTTCAGGTCAAATCCAGCTCAGCAGTGAATGTGTCAGCATCATCTCAGGATCAACAGATCAAGCCAGATTCAGGATCAAACTGAGGTTGTTCAAGAGAGAAAATAATAAAAAACTTGCAAAAATCAAAAGGGACGCCTTGAAGAAGTCAAAGGTCAAGTTGTTGACTAAAGTCAAGATATTTTGAGCAAAACTTGGCTAAAACACTCCACGATCAGTGGAAATCACCTTTTTGAACTTTAGATCAAGCCAAAATCACTTTTGATCGTGAGTTAGGTCCCCAAACTTGTGGATCTAAGGCTTGAGTCTATGTAATCAAGGTATAGACATCCCACTTCATTATTTCATTGCAGGTTGATGATCAAGAACAACCATAAGCTCTCAAGGACGCCATTTACAGATCTGGCCAAGGTTTTCATCCGTTTTTCGATATTTCTTGCAGATCTGAAGCAGATGAAGATTGCTAATCTAAGGTTGGATTCAGAGACGGATTTTCTCAGAGAGTCAGATAAAAACTTCCAATCCATCTTCAGTCTACTTCCTCTCTTCTTGTCTTAGGTTTTCTTGCACATTTCAAAAAGGTGGCAGGCTACATCAGATCAGATCAACTGGGTAGATCCAGCATAATTTTCCAGAGAAACCCATCTCGTCAAATTTCCGAAAATCAGCATACTTGCTGCCCCTATTTTTGGGGGTTTTTCCGAAAAAGTTTCAGAATCAAAATTCTGAGGAACTGGGCTTGTTCAGCATTGAAGCACGAACAAAACCCATGTGCCAGATTTTTTTCGGAAAAATACTTCTCGGTAGGGTGCTATTTTCAGGGGTTTTTCAGAAGTTGTCTGAACACGTCCGTGTTTACAGTCAACAGGCGAGTTCTTCTTCACAGAATGACAATTTGGCGTCCTTGGACTCCAATTGAACAACTAGACCTTGCACCAGCAACTCTCCAACCAGATCTTACACACATTGTTGGAGAGCAAACGGACATCATCAGTAGTCTACGGATCTTTATCTTTGAAAAGAATACATGTCCTGCTCAGTGGAGACCTGCAGCAATTACTCTGGACGAAGAAGAAAGAAAGACTGATCTTGCAGCGAAAGACCAATATTACCACCTCCCGCGTGGCAGTAAGCACCTCGGCTTGCCAGATGCGAAGAGGTCATTCCAAGCATGGAGCCGCCAAAAGTTACCAAGAGAAACAACTTTCACAAGAAGAGGAGATGGCGTGTCATCAAAGCATTGACTATCCGGAAGCGGAAGAAGTCAACACATGGATCAAG
>VDFB02057727.1:0-23004 GCA_007258455.2 Sequoia sempervirens
ATTTCACAAAGATTGATCTTAAGAGTGGATATCATCATATCAAAATTAGAGAAGGAGATGAATGGAAAATTCATTTTAAGACCAATGAAGGTTGTATGAGTTGAAGTAATTGCTTTTGGATTGACCAGTAAGGTATGTGCAGGGTCATGATGGGCCAAAATTTAACTTGTATGGGTATTTGTAGGGTATGTGGTAAAACCTTCTTTTTTACCCAAAATTGATGAAATGAAAGGGTTTTAGAGGGAGATTGTTGGGTTTACCAATATAAATTATGCATTAATTTGAATTTAATAAATAACTATTCATTTTCTAGTAAAATTATGACTAAAGTCTTAATTGATGGGCTAGCGAAAAACATCTATAACTTTCAAGCGGTATCATATTTTTGAATCCAAAACATGCGTCACATTCTATGCTTCACATACTATAGGATTAAAAAAAAATTGAATTTCATGAAGTTTGACCAAGTTAAGGTGGTGGTTTATCTGAGGATTTTAATATTTTAAAAGTTGTAATAAAAAATTCATAGTGGTATTTACTTGGAAAAAAATTACAAAAATTCATCCACATCGGACATAGGTCATCTACTTATATGTAAAATATTATTAAAAATATTGTCATTTTATTATGGTTAGGGTTCTCAAGCGGTACCCACTTCTTATTTTCCCCTAAAATTTAAGTACTCTGCATTGAAATTTCAAATTTTCACAAATAGATTTTATTTATTTTAAATAAACCTAGTAGTTTAGAAACTACATTCAATTTTCTATAGATTCTATTCTTACATATTTTTGAAATAATATAGATAACTTATTCAAATTTTTATGTCAAGTTTCCTAACACTAATTTTTCTGAATTTTTTGCCACCTAAGAGCCTATTTTTTCCATGATGATCCTGCACATACCCCAATGCACTGAGAACTTTCATGAGATTGATGAATGAGACACTGAAGAAATTATTGGGTAAGTTTGTCAAATTTGTTTATTTGGACGATATTCTAGTTTTTAGTAAGACTAGAGAAGAACATTTGTGACACATCCAACAAGTATTGTAGAGGCTGAGGGAAGAGAAGTTGTTGATTAATGTCAAGAAATATAGTTTTATGAAGATAGAGTTGGTATATACTTTGGAATTGTTATTTCTATTGAAGGGTTGTAGATGGACCCTAAGAAAGTGAAAGAAATTTTAGATTGGCCTACACTAGAAAACAGTGGAGAAGTCAAATCATTCCATGGAATAGCTATTTTTTACTCAAAGTTTATCAAAAAAATTAGTAGCATTTGTAACTCTATGACTAAGACAATGAGAGGAGACATGAAATAATTTAAGTGGATATCCAAATCCCAAAGAAGTTTTGAATTGTTGAAGCAAAAGGCGAAATAATAGCTAGGGTTAGCATTACCAAATTTTGATAAGGTATTTCAAGTTGATTGTGATGCAAGTGAAAATACAATTGGAGCAATGTTGAGTCAAGAAGGAAGACCTAGATAGATTATTTTAGAAAGAATTTGAGTGATGTTAGAAGAAGATATTCATTCTATGATTAGAAATTGTATGCCATAACTCAAACCTTGAAAAGGTGGAGACATTACTTGTTGCCTAAGGAGTTTGTATTGTATATACAAATCATCAAGCTTTATACTATTTGAATAGTCAAGGAAAGTTGAATCAGAGACATATGAGATGGGTTGAGTTCTTGTAGAGTTATACATTTGTATTGAAACATAGGATTGGAAAGTCAAACAAAGTTGTAGATGTGTTGAGTAGAAGAAGAAATTTGCTGACAAAAATGAGGATAGAAGTATTGTGATTTGAAGAATTGAAGCATATGCATGAGGATGATGTAAATTTTGGTGAAATGTGGAGAGCATGTAAGGAACTAGTAGTGATAAACCAGAGCCAATGGTTGGACTATTTCATTCAAGAAGGTATGTTGTTCAAAGGAAATCAGTTGTGTATACTGAGGAGTTCAATGAGGGAGAATCTGACAAAGGAAAAGCATGGTGGAGGTTTTGCAAGACTTTGATCTAGCTCCACATGCAAATCAATCCCAACATTTGCAACACCCTCTAACAACCAAGAGTGTTCCTCAAGTGGACTCGATAGGGAAAGAGAGATGTTTGCAATCATATTTTTATCTCCCAAAACTATGTTGGTGGTGATTGGTAGTTCGTCAAACTTGAAGTTTTTGGTGGAATTTGGTGGTTTGTACATTCGAATGCTTCAAGTGGACTTTTCTTATTTGCAAGTTCTATTGTTCCATCTATATAATCACCCTCAATTTGTGGTAAACCAGTGTTGGATAGACTGAGAATGTTCTTCATAGAAGATGCTTCCTTAGGGGCAGCAAATTGAAATGTCTTACTAGGCCTCATGTCATTCAACAATGAATTTGGATTAAGAGGCCAAATACCTTTCCTCTTGATGTCTAGTACTCCCATTTTCTCTTTCCCTTTTGAAATGTGATTCGAAATAGGAAAATACACTCACAGATCAAGTGGTTGTAGCCTATGTGATTTGTGGGTTGGTAGGGTAAGTAAGTCAATGCCTAGTGCTCTTGCTTTGGAAATGGTAGAAAATGCTACGTGGCTTCCATGACCATAAAATATAAAGTTTCTATGGTTGGGTGAGCAACCCACAAGTACTTGCAGGGAAAAATTTTAGCCATCTCTCAAATATTTCTTTTGTCATCCATGCATGAGGCTGAACAACCATACATGCCCCTGGCCCATAATTGAGTATGTAGTTTTGGATGTGATTTTTGATTTTAAACAAGTAAAATTGTAGATATTTTTAACTGAGAGTGTTTACACAAGAAAAAATTGTGATCCACTCCCAACTCTTTGGGATAATATATGCAACACTTTTGCTACCCTTTTTGGAAAGCAACTTCATTGCACCATTCTATCTTAGCTTGCAACCATCTCTCTTCACAGTTCCAAATCTTTTGGGGTCCATAATTCTTAGTTGCATATTCCTTCTTCAATGTTTCATAGAATGCAGATACAACTATAGGCTTGAGATTGACAACAAGATATCTATCTTGCCCTTCGGTTGTCCCCAAACATAGATCGACATACCTTGTTTTGAACCCCATCCACTAAGACTTACCAAGAATTCCATATTTGAAGGGATTAGGGCTTGATTGGAAATATTTGTGACATGTCAGATTTTAGATTCACAATCTCCAAACCATGGCCAACAATAGCCATCTCCTTGCACCATTCCATAACCTTTTCCCCTTTTCCATTGTTTAGGATTTTTGGGGGCCCTTTCCTTTTTGTAGTGGTAATACCACTTAGCCAATTCAACAATGTGGTAGTTGAAAGACCCTAATTTTTGGTTGCCCCTCTTGTTGACATGCCATCATCTTCATCATCTTTAATGGCACATTCCATGTTAGTCATGTCACATTCCTACCACACTACAACCTTTTTAGTTCTTATAGTTGGTTTACTTGGACTATATGTTTAGTTGGATGCTCAACATGAATTACTATGCGATCATCATCACTATGTGGTAGCCTCACACCTCCCTTGTGAGTATGCACACTTTTTCTCCTTCGCTTTGTTATAGGTTACATGGTTTTTGTTGTCACTTTATTCTTCCTCTACATTGAGACAACCGTAAAATTAGTAAACAACATACTATTATAACTCTTACAATTAAATGAATGAAAAAACTAAAACAAAAAATTCATACATGTAAGAGTGATTGTAATAGAAAAAACTAACCATGTAGCTAATTGAGTTGATTGCAAATGATCAAGGGTATGTGTGCAATGAAACAACCAATGCATGATATACTACTATATCATGTTAAATGAAACAAGCAATGCATGTTATACTATCATATACCAATTATAACTCTTATAAAACCTTGGGTAATCATGTTAAATGAAAAAACCAATGCATGTTATACTATCATATCCCCAATTTTAACTCTTATAAACCCTTGGGTGATCATGTTAAACTCTTTTTGAAACAATATAATGATACAAATATATGTAAACTTGAAACATCAGTATGATAAAAATATGAATATAACTTAAAAGAGTAACTTATGATACAAATAAAAATTAAAATAGCATTATGATATTTAACTAGAAACAACATGTTATTCCTAGAAAGGGTTTGAAATATTTCTATCATAATATTATTTCAAGTCATATACAAATTTCATAATGTTGTCTTAGAAATGGTTATCATACATATTAGAGCAATTGAAGAACAAACAAAGCATAAATCTAATCAAGCATAGAATTAATGGTAAAAGTGATATAAAAGGGGTACATAGGAAATTTGGTTGGTGATTTGATAGGGTGTTTAAAAAAATTGTAATTCTAATTAGTTTTAATATTTTGTTCTGATTATTTTAATTTTATATTTATTTGTAAATAATACTTCAATAATTATGTGTTTTTTTGTAAAATTGTATTCCATAGTGAGCTTGAGAGTTCATTTTTGTCATTTTTGTAGGTAAATTCACAAAAATATTGGTGTATATGGACATGGTGGAACTAGTAGTTTGTCAAAAAAAGATGAGAAATGGAATAGTTTTATTGTAATTTGTTAAAATATATTTACAACTCATTTAGTTGACAATGGGTTTTGTACATGTCAACTCACACTTTTAATGCAATAAAATATATATTATTTTGATAAAAATATATCCATTTGCATTAACCTATTATTGGGAAGGTGACAAACAATATTTATATTATGCAAATAAATATATCAACTTGCATTCACCTGATATTGGGAAGGTGGCAAATAAATAGTCTACCTATGATAGGACATAATGTGAATTTGACAGGAACTTGTCTTATCATATTAACAAAAATATTTGAAATTTTAGTTGGCTCTTTTATTACCCAAAAGTGGGCCCCAAGCTATCACATACTATACCCACGATTGGTCCCATGGCCACGATCGGTGCCTCTCGCTTATCTAAACTTAAGTGAAAAAATAAATGATAGAATGATACAGACATTGTTATTTAATAGATGTAGAATGGAAAGAAACCAAGTCTTGCCTCACTAGTGGATGGTATTTTCATAATTTTCCTTCATTATTAAATCCATTAGGAATAATAGTAAATGACAATAATTTTGTTCATCTAACATTCTTTGTCATCTCAACCAATGTTTGAGCTAGTCGGGATTTCATTCCTACAATCACACAACTTTCTTTGTGTAACAATTGAAATCATTATTAATATTGTATTCTTCCATAAAAAAATTATAGTAACAACTATAATTCACCCTCATTAAAAAAGAACTAAATGTAATAGATTTATTCATGTCCCAAAAAATCTTTCTTATATGTGATCCACAATCTAATGAAAATATATATATTTTTATGAAATATTTAAAGAAAACTAAATTTTTAACAATTCAAATGATTTAAGAACAAAAGTAAAATAAAAGGCTAAGCATTATAAAAGAATATAAGTAACATTAAAAAATGATTAAATAAATGAACAAAAAACAAATTTAATTAATATATTTTTAAAAATGGTTGTCAACTTTAAGAACACAACCATTTTAGTTGATATTTTTACTTTAAATATTTCTTTTAATTGATTTTTTTTAAACATACACCTCAAAAATTATATATATATATAGTAGGTAATAAATTTTATATCAAATTATAAAAAATAATCATAATTATTATCTAAAAAATAATAAAATGATTTAAGAACAAAAGTAAAATAAAAGGCTAAGCATTATAAAAGAATATAAGTAACATTAAAAAATGATTAAATAAATGAACAAAAAACAAATTTAATTAATATATTTTTAAAAATGGTTGTCAACTTTAAGAACACAACCATTTTAGTTGATATTTTTACTTTAAATATTTCTTTTAATTGATTTTTTTTAAACATACACCTCAAAAATTATATATATATATAGTAGGTAATAAATTTTATATCAAATTATAAAAAATAATCATAATTATTATCTAAAAAATAATAATAATATAAATATCAAATTTAACTTTATGTTACCTTTTAATTAAGCTTATCAAACTATACTTCATAATATTTATATTGAATCTAAATATTCTTTAAAAAAAATTAATATCTATAAAAAATAAAATTGAATGATTATAGAAGAAGTATAATTCTTCATCTCTATTAAATGTTTGAAAAAATCCTAATAAAAATCTTCATTTTTTAGTATTGAAAATGCTTCATGATTTGACAAGTAATTGCATTGGTTGTCATTTTTTTTATGAGAGCAATGGCACCCATCTTTCATGCCAACCAATAAAAGAAAAGTAGTAACACAAATATACCAAAACAAAATGTAGACATATTCTTTAAACATGAAGAAATTGAGATTTAATTGATGGATAACATTAAGAATCAAAATGAATGCCCCATAATTTATAGCACATACATGATGATAAATAATCGAAACTTAAATTTTATATAATAAAAGTATACATAAACCATATACTTACAAAAATAGAAATAGCTTGACCTCAATATTAGTAAGTAGGTCAGCATTATATTATAAGAAAATAATGCCTCTAAAATCTAATAGAGGGGAAAGCTTATAAATTATCTTACAAACTTCTACCACGGCCACAAAAGACAGTCATTTTTTGAATCCTTTCAAAAAGATAAATGATGATGTTATCCATCACCTAGAAGCATTTTCTACTCCAAGTTGTGGTAAAACACAACACTCCAATTATAATAGAAAACCCAACTACATAGCTCATTCCTAGGCTAACTCCCCACCATATATATCCTCCTCTTCTTGATCAACATTTATCTTTGGTGGAACGCTTGCAAGACAAGGTTTAACTTGTTGAAGGCCACAACATGTTGTATTGAGTTGGAAGTCACATAGGTCTAAATTGTATGAAAAGGACAATGCACCAAATGTGTAAAATTGTCACCCTTCTAGTATCTTTCCTAAAAGATTATTGTAGGACATGTCCAGGTAACCCAAGAATGTTAGCGTCTGCAAATCCAAAGGGATAATTCCAGACAGATGGTTGTGTGAGAGGTCAAGAGACTCCAACTATAGAATTTTCCCAAACTCTCTGAGATTTCACCCCTAATATGGTTTCTTGAAATGTTGAGAATTACTAAACCCTCAAGCAATCCCATGTTTGGAGGAATTTCACCTGTTAAATTGTTATTTGATAAATCAATACATTTTACCAGTGCTAATGATCTTACAAATTCCATTTCCTTTCCTTTGTTAATGATTCTTGCTCAATCTACATCAATTCAATCATCACTTCTAGCAAGAAACATTTCAGTGCCAAATGTTTGATTTTCCATAGCCTATAAGGATGAGATGTTAGCTGCAGTAATTCCTAAAATTATGTTGGATGAAATATCTAAGATTTGTAGAAGTGGTAATGTTGTAACTTCTAAGGGTATTGTGCCATGAAATCTATTTGACCTCAAGATCAAAATATTAAGATTTTGAAGTTTCCCTATCCAATTTGGAATGACCCCTCTCATGTTGTTGTTGCTCAAATCTAGTATCTCCAACTACTTACAGTTTGCAAGAGAGGATGGGATGTACAAATTCAGTTCATTTCTACCAAATTTTAATGTTTGAAGAGAAAGAATGTCTCCAAACTATTTTGGAAACTTTCCCTCAAAATAATTGTTCTCTAAGTTCAACATCTCAGTAGAAGAGAAATTTTTGAAACTCATAGGAATGTTACCTGTAAGCTTGTTATTTGAGAGATCCACAACCCATATTTGGCATATAGAATGTGGAATGCTACCATTGAGATAATTTCGAGAGTGAGACAGAGATATTCAAGATGATGTTCACCAATTTCTTCTGGAATGAATCCACTGAGTTGATTCTCTAACATGTCTAACACCAATAGGTGATCAAAATGAAGTGGAAGCTAACCTTGAAAATTATTGCTATGCAAATCCAAAGTCTATAATTGACTTCTCATCAATGAATGAGGTAGAACTCCTACAAAGTGATTATGAGAAAGATTGAGATAAAAAAGAGAATTTAAACCCCATATCCATTGGGGAATATTTCTTGCAAGACTGCAATTGGACAAATCCACATTGACAAGCTCATATTGAGGTATTAGGAATGTTGGAAACCTACCATCCATGTTGCATGACCCTAAATCCAGTGCTGCCAAAGAGAATTTAGGAGTCCATGTTGGCTTGATCTTTATAGTTAAAAGATTATTGGAAATATCTACCTAGGCAAGTTGGATGAGATTATCAAGTTGAGACTCTAAAAAATCGCCACTTAACCTGTTGGAGTATAGTAAAATCCTTCATAGTTTTGAAAGATTTGAAATTTTGAGAGGGATGGAACCTTCTAATTTTTTTGTTGCTTAGATCATACAATTCCAAAGATGATATTCGGCCAATGGAAAGGGAGTTTTTACCCTTCAATGCATTGTAGCTTAGATCAAGGATAGTAAGGCAGTGAAGCTTAGTGTCAACGTATGGAATGATGCCATTCAATTGATTTGTTACTCAAAATAAAATGTCGAAGGTTCGAAAATGTCATCAACAACATTGGGGGAATGTGACTATCCAACTGGTTGTCAAAAAGATCAATATAGGCCAAAGGAAAAGGTCTTCCCAAGGGAGGTCTATCCCCAAATGGAGGGATGTGCCCTCTTAACATATTATTAGAGAGATACAATTCTTTAAGCGCTGCTAGATTTGCCATCGTAATTGAGTTACTTTTGACATAACAATATGAGAGTTCCAAGAGAGTTAATGAGGAAATGTTGGCAACAAAATCTAGAATACTTCTTTCCACTACTATGTACCAAAGAAGAAGGGTGTGAAGGGAAGCAAAGTGTTGGGGTAGAATGCTTGAGAACTTCCCTTCTAGATCCAAGTTATCGAACAAGTCTGCTAGTTGCAATCTTAGAAGGCTTAGTAGGCATAAGGGATGATACCATTGAATTCATTATAAGTAAGTTGGAGGTGGGTTAGATTGGTGAGGTTAGGAAGGGAAGGGGGAATTTCCCAAGAAAGCAAACAAGAGGACATTTGAAGAAAGGTTAGAGTGTACATGGTGGAGATAGCATTGTCCAACTCATTGGTTTCCACTCCTGGCATATCCATTTTGTCCAAGATAAGCTCTCGTAAATCTCTCATGTTTCTCGTCCACTTCCATATGTCCAGCATTCTCAACCAAATCCAATGGTAGAAAGAGAGATCCAAGTAGAGAAAAGAAGACATGTTCCCTAGCTCCATAGGAATATCTCCACTAAACCCAGCCAGTGATAAATTCAATTCGCGCAAACTCTTGAGTCTACCCAATCCATGAGGGATGGGAACTTGAGAGAAGTTATTGAAGCTGAGATCCAAGTGCTCCAACTGTTCCAGATTGAACAATGGGGAAAGAAAATCCTGAACTAAATTACTTAGAAGCCTTTCGAGATTAGGGAGATCACCATAATCATAACGAGCATCCTCAGAAATGTGCAAATCCAGATAAATGGCACGAGTTGTGTGAGGATATCATTGGATTCCTTTCCACTCACAACAATAGAAACCATGCCATGAGTTTAGTATTTGGGAGGGATCATGAATCTCTTTCATGGGCTAGACAACATTAACTACCATTAATGTGGAAGAGCAAAACAAAGGCTACAACTGCCTAAAACATTTTGATAACATGCCGCATGCACCATTTGTTGGCCTCTAATTGAATATATAAAGAATTCCTTGAAGCCGTCTCCAATTCTTAGTGTGAACGTGAGTGGAGAAGTTTTATGACATCTAAGAAAATAATGGAAAACTTGATAAATGTATGATGACTCGATAAGGTATTGCAACATATTGGATGGGAGTAAGAGCTATCGTGTCTTCTAATGATTATAACATGTGCAGTATTTTAATTATCTTTCTAGAATAAGGAGACTCAACGTGGAAGTAGAAGTACCTCCATTATTTCGTGAGAAACAACTTTCCAAGTAAACCAAATTCGAAGAATGTTAAGGGGAATGAATTGCTCAAACAACATTGAAGTCGTTAATATTTTGCGCCGAGAGGCTTGTACAGTGACAACCAACGATCTGTGTAAACAAAAACGAATTAGGTTCAAATTGGCGGGCATCTGGCAGTAATGGAAGAGGAGAAGGCACGAAAGTAACTGAAATTGTTGACAACAAATCATTCCATCACCTTGCATGCGAATTGGTGCTAGCAGGCAGCCGTTTCAAGTTCATATCAGGTATATATCCATCATATGTTTTATTTCCTTGTTGCATTCATTCGATCTCTGTGATCGGCACCACGACCTTTCCATTTCAAATGCTATATATTTGCTAGGTTCATTGCAAGATATTATGTGAGTATCCAGGGAAGAAGATCGCATTCCATATTCATTGTGCGCTACAGATTTGTGATTTGAACTTTAGACCTTCCTATTCTCTGTGTCCGTTTCAACCCCAATGAATAGATGGAAGAAACTGTACGGCCAGTGACATCTCCGGAAGTTGCATGGACATTAGTACAAAGGAAGCAACATCAAAATCACCATAAACTTAATTGTACACAGCCTTGGAAAAACTTAGCATCTGAAACTTTTCTTTCCTTTGGATCTGTGGACTTTTTTGAGCATATTAAATTTGGTTTACTTTACTCAGTTTGTCAAATTTTTAAGTATTTAAGATAATCATATTATTTTAATTTTTGAATTTCCTTTTCTTTCAAGATATCACACATGGTCGATCAGAGTTTTGTAGCCCAATCAGTTTATTTTCAAAATATTGTTTATTTAGATGATTTGAATTCAAGGCAACTCTAGAACTAATCCTTATTTCATATCTTCTTTAAATTGTAGCAAAAATTCATTTTGGCTTTTATATTGTAGCAAAAATTCATTTTGGCTCTTATATTGTAGCAAAAATTCATTTTGGCCCTAGCTAAGTTATTAAATATGGTTAAATCTTGAAGGGGTTTCCAACCTCTCAAGAAGGCTGTGTGAAGGTCATAATGGTGCAATGGAATATCATATAGTGACTATTGGAGGATTCTAACACCCGATGAGCATTGGCATAAACATCAGGGTCAGGAAGAATTATTTAAATTATTTTTTCTATAGAATTATGTATTATTTTAAAATATAGTTTGATTATTTATAAACTATTATCAAAATTGGTAGTATTGAAAATGTAATTGAAATGGATTGTTAAACAAATTTTGAGTGTTTCTCTATCGAAAGTCACAAGGAATTCAAAGATCATTCTGCAACAATTGTAATTGCTCCTTGCAATATTATAAATTAGGAATTTCATATTGTAAAGGGGCAGGGCTGGATAGAAACATTTTTCCAGTAGTTGTAGTGGAGAATTAATGCACACTCTATGTAGCTAGTTTCTCAAAAAATTACACTTTGTTTATCAATACTTTTTGTATAGTGAATCTTCTTGTTATCTATGTTCTTTGAAGATTAATCATTCAAATTATTTATGTGCACACTCATGGCTAAATAAGAAACATGAACCTTTCAAGTATTTTCTCTCAAAAGCTCACATCATTTTCTTTGATGGTTATGCTCAAAATGGTTACTACACAGTTGCTTTAGATGATTCATTTTAAGTTGGTAATGGAATTGTAGATTCATTTGTAAATCTAATGCACTCTTTCCTTTCTTTTCTCCTTTCGCTCACTTTTTTTATTTCTTTGCATCCAATGTTCTATTAGGCTTTTCATCTCTTTTGAATTTGAAAGCAATAATATTTTACATGAACATACCTATGATTTAAACTAGTAGGAATCTTGAACTCTAATTATTTGATAAAAAAATGTAATTGAGGTAAATTTGAAATTGAAAGTACATCTTAAATTGAAAAGCTGAAACCAAGAAGAAATATGTTAATGTTTGGGACAAAAAATCCATTTATGTCAAGTGTTACATCCCACCCTCGATGCTTGAATTTTTTTACTTTTTGCAATATGACTTATGAATGATGCACATTTTGATTCATTAGTGCATGAAATGATGAGACCTTCTGTGATTAAGTTCTATTAGTGCAATGAGAATTATATCATTATAATATGAGTTATGATATATTTCAAACAGAATAAATTGTGTTTTGATGCCCTAGAGAAAGAAAAAAAAAAAATTTAGTAAATGCATAGATAGAGAATATACAATGGAGATTTTATGATATCTATATGTCAGACTAACTTTCGTTTGTTTGGAGTTTGATGCAGGGTAGCACATACCACAATCTCCAGATGAGGGAAAGTATCATCTAAGTAGAGAGATGGAGTTGGAATGCTCTGAAAAATTCCATCTAAGCTAGGGTTAGGTCAAAAGGATCTCGAAACCCTAGAAGAGTGTAATAGGAGTCTTGTTTTGAAGTCTTTTATGTGATTCTTTGATGCGGTTGTGTCATAGGTGGTTTTAGGGTTTCAAAAACCAATTTCCCTACCTTCTTTTTGTCAATGAAATTAAGCCAAACAAGCATATATGCACATGTAGGAGGAACCTGCATACATTGTTGCAGTTGTACGCATATGGACACAACCACATGACGATAGGTGAATTTACGAGCTTGCAAACATACATATGCATGCATATGCACATATGTGTATTGATGCATACAAGCCTAAATGTGTGCATGGATGATTGGTCAGCTTAATTATCCCCTTCTTGATGGGAAACCTAATTGTTGGCACCTGAACTCATTGGTATGGTATTCTCACCTATTGAGTTTGAAATTATGCTAGATGGCCTATATATATATATTAACATTATTACTCTTCTTTAGGAAAGGTATAGCCATGATGCATGACATCACCTTTAGGTATTAACTAAATGATTTTATACCTTTCTTATGGTTTGGAAGACCAACATTTAATTTATAAATATTTAATTTGATAGTATTTTAAATAAATGTGAATATTTTATTAAATTTAGAGGAAGTTATAATGTTTTACCACCAAATTTCTTTGAGGTAAAGATTCAAATATTAAATATGTAATTTTAACCCTCTCATTTGAATAGAGGAGGCAAGGCCATCTTGAGTTGGTGGGATAAGTTACATCCTTATTAAATTTTAAATTAAACCATATTGCCATAATTTTGGACGTAGGCTAAAATCTTCTTAGTAGTTCCTTGTTTTAAGCCACAAAAGTGGTGTAGCATCTAAGAAGATTTTTTTGGCTATATCCACCACCTTGAAACTTTTTTTTTTCTAATTTTCATTGATACTTTATCATGCTCGACTTTATTGAGGATGGAGTTAGAGAAAATTGAGGTTGTTATCTTAACCACCTAATATTCAATCAACCTCCTTTAGTTGAAGAAAAATTATCATTCAACAAACACATTCATGGTTGGGAAGGGAGGACAGGATTCAATGGTTCTGGATTGTAAGGAGGAAACTATCTATATTGAGATTAGGAGAGCTATTTGGAGCTCGAATTGCTTTTAAAAAGAAAAGGAACAAAGACGTCTACAACAAGAGCTAGGATGAGTTCAAGAAATACTAGGAGTTCTTGTCTAAGCTAGTTGCTCATTTTCAAACTTATCAAGTTCTCAAATTTTATATAGGAATGTATTGCTCTTGAGTAATTTATTCAATGAGAAATTAGTGTTTTCTTGATACAAGATAAGCCTATGAGAAAATGCAACATGTGTGTCATTCTTTTAAATAGATATCACAGTTTCTTGTTTACAATATGATCTCTATAGCATGGTTAGAGTGAGTTGTAGTAGCAAGTTTGTTGTTTATGTCTTGATTGACAAAAATCCCTAGCTATAGTTCTTGGTACCTTAATGGTTATTCTTGAAAGAGCTTTTAGGACAAGTTTGTAGCATGCTTTAGTTTTCTTTTGTTCTTTTCTAACCTAGAATGAAAAGAAAATCAAGAAGGTTAGCATGAAGTTTAACCAAGAATAATGCTATTATAAAATAAGATAAGAGTCTAAATACAACGTGTTAGGTGCAATGTCAACACCAATTTATCTAAGGCGTTGAAAGGTTTTTTTTTTTCCTTCTTGGTCTAAAAACCCTGTTATTTGCTCTATTGGAGGTATATGTTCTAAGTTGAAATTGTTAGCCATGGAAGTTTGAAGGATTTCTTAAAACCCTAATTTAAAGTATAATGATCACATGTGGCAGGTAGCCAAGAGGAGTGTGTCTTATTTGAAAAAAATTAACTAGGTTAAGAGAGTTTTCCCTAGGACATGTGTCCTTGGTAAGAGCAAAGGGAAGAGAGAAAGTCTCTCGAAAGCCCTAGATTAGAAGAGTTTTCCAAGTTGAGTAGGATGGGTGAGTCTGTACAGTAGTAAAAAGCTATGACCATAGTAGGTGCAAATGCCAATGACTTCACTTTAGTACTCACATTAACCCAGATACCTAACTAACTAGAGTTGCCAACTTAGTAGGAAGGTATCCTTAGTAGAATGGCAGAGTTAGATATGTAGCCTGGTTTACCACCAGAGCTCAGATGGCATTTCTTGAGGGTTTCCAACATTTCCTTTCATAAGAAGGGAAGGGCCCCTTCTAGTTTGGAAGGCATGTGGGGGACTACACTGGTATGTGGTTGGTGGAAAAACACTCAGATGATGCTTTCCCTCACATGCAAATGACAAGTTGAGTCTTGAAAGACGCAATACCAGATGAGGACTTCTAATCTCTTATCCTTGTAACTCTCGATTATAGTACTTGAATATATGAATTTAGTTTATTTCGTGTTCTTTAAGTAGAGTACTAGCTTACTTGCTTTTGATAAAAGGGGATAAACGGGTTTTACAAGGACCCAAAACCACAAAGTAACATTACAAACAAAGACCAAAACAGAGGTCCGAAAGATGAAAAGGCTGCCATAGAGATAAAAACTAGCTAAAATAGACAGCCACAACAAGCTGCGAAAATCCCATCAGATGGCCAACAAACAGACAAAACTGGGCCCAGCTATAGTTAATCCATAGACTTCAGAAGCTCGTCAGTAGCCTCTTCTAGGTCCACCATATCCTGGACTCCCTTCATGAAGATCTGAGTCATATTTGGGGTAGTCAGGGCTTTTCTTTTCATACTTGATCTGGTTCACTTAGAGATCCCCACTTCCTCATCCTGGTCTTTCTCCTGATCAAGATTGACAATCAGCACTCTTTTTTGGGTTTCCTCCAATCTTTCGGTCATGGCTTTGATGATTAAAGAGTTATGTCTGGCAATTCTGTAGTTGTGATCGGCAATTTTTTTCATGGTTCCTTTAATTTTATCAAGGTCATTTTCAACAGTGTTGTCCTTTTGTATGTTATCCTTCATAGGGGTATTCTTGTCCACTTCGAGCTGAATAAGTCCCGTGACTTTGGCTTCAACTTCCCCCAACTTACTATGAAGAGACATAGTTTTGGTCTTCAACTCACTGATTTCATAAAATAACCATTTGGCTGAATTAAATTGGTCCACATAATACCTTTTGGCAGTTCCAACGAAGTCAAAAGGGGGGTCACAATCAGAATTGACCCCAAAATTAGCCGACTCCGCACCTCTGGGAGGGCTACAGATCTCCTATTGGATATTCTGAGAGAAGTGGGGATCCTCAAGACTGACCTCGGCCACTTTAGCAGAAACAATAGCAGAATCATTAGGGTAGGAGACTAACTTGTTAACCAAGGAACTAGAGCCCACCACTTTAGCATTAGGGTTAATGCAGCCAGGGGCCGGAATAGAGCAGGCTCCAGAAGGCTAGGGTGATCGGCCAAAAGTAGAAGGGGGGGCAAGGGAGGCGAGGATATCTTGGCACGGTCGGGAGAAAATTTAGTCTCAGTTATTCTAGGCTCAGTATCATCCTCATCAAGCTCCAAAGCGGCTATAGGGTATGGTAGGGCAGGCATATTCTGAAAGTGCTCATAAATGAGCCTTAAAAGACCCATGTGAAGAATCGGGTATCTTTTAGGGCTTCTACTGTGATCAAAAAAGCTATTTCTCAGGGAACAAAGCAAGAAGAAAGGGATGGAAACATGAACCTTATGCCAGAAGTGATTTAGCAGCACGAAGTGATATCCATAAACCCTAGTGAAGCGGCCGTCGAGAGTGATGTACTCCATGATAACCCTTAACACTTTCCTCCATAAAGCTTTTATAGTATCCGCTTCATAGTAACTATTCGTCATCTTGACAAGATTTTGCTTCTCCTTTTCAGTCTTAGGGAACCTCAACACAGCTTCATTAGAGAATTTCCTATCTCTAAAAAATTTATGCTCTTCAATCAGGATGCCAGTCACCTCCGCTATCAGAGCTTCATCAATCTGAACTTTCCTCCCAAAGAGGAGAACCTCCCCATTATTCCAATTTTTCTCAAAAAAATCAGCAATCTCCTCCTGAGGGCCATGGAGTTTCTCGATGAATGGAAGTAAGCCCCCCTTCTTATTTTGTTCCACGCTTTAGTGTTCTTAGTGTGTGACTCGAAACTGGTATGTTCCACCCTCTTCCGTTACCCGCCCATTTTTGAGATCTCGATGTGAATACTGTTGCGAATGGAGGACCTATTCCAGATAGTTCCTTTGCTTCATAGGACCCACAAAGCATGCCAAGGTAAATAATTTATCTGCCAGATCCTCACGGCCCCATTATGTCTACTAATTTTGTTAGTCATGACTCGTACCTTCCTCATTATTACACGAAGCCACCACTTTTCCATTCACAACATCGAGCACCATTAGAGCTTGAACATCAGAATGGAGGTCAATCCTTTTGTTCCACGTGAGGATTTTATCACTCTTAACTCCCTCATTGGAAAAAAAATTCACTACAGCATTCGCCTCACGGTAAGCATGAGTGATTTTTATTCTATCGAACTTACTAAGTAAAACCTTAGCGTCTTCAATCTAATTTTTGATTGACCATGCAGGCTAGGACCTACCACAAAGGCTATCTATTATATTTTTTGAATCACTTTCAAGCCATAAATTTTTGCATTTAGTTTCCACTGCAAGGTTGATTATGTAATAAGCTCCCACCGCTTCTGCCACGTGATTAGTTTGGACCCCCAAAGGGGTGGCAATGGCTCGCATAAAGTTACCTGTCGAGTCCCTTAGGACCCCACCACACCCAACCTTCCCTGGATTTCCTTTGGCCGCACCATCGAAGTTGGCTTTGGCCTAGCCATCCATAGGAAAACTCCAGCAAACTCCCTCCCTAGAATTTTTGGTCATATTAGGAACATTGGAAATATCCCATTTAAGTCTCCATTCCCTAGCAATTAGGTTGTCATAAGGAGACCAAACCTCTATCTCAACCTTGTCCTCCTTGAAGGGAACAATAGAGAAGTTTTCTTTAATCATCATAAGAATTCTTTCAAACACAATTTCCTCCAACGACTCCTTATCCTTGAAGATCCTGTTGTTTCTCTCTTTCCAAATTCCCCAAGTCACATGGGGGAACGAGAAAGCCCAAAGTTTTTTTTATAAAGAGGTTGAGAGAAGGGGCTTTCCATTGAACAAAAAAATTCTCAACCGACTCCGGGGGGATCCAGGAAAAAAGCCAACATTTCAAAAGCTTGTCCCAAACCATAGAGGAGAAAGGATAGTGGATAAAGAGGTGGTTAACCGATTCAGCATTGCTTTTATAGAGGTAGCATCTATTGGGGAGTAGAACACCTCTTTTGCTAAGATTATCCACAATTAGCACTTTATTTTGTAGCATGGACCAGAAAAAGATGTTAACCTTAGGTAAAAGATGCTTAGTCCAAGCATACGACCACAGAGGGGGAGGATTAAGAGCATGTGAAAGCTGGGAAAAAGCGGATGAGACAGAAAAACACCCATAAGACTCATACTTCCAGATAAGACTGTCCTCCTGATTCAGGCACAGTATGATAGCATTCAAAGAGGAATAAACAAAGATCAGAACTGGGTTTATCAAGGGGAGATTTATCCACTTACCATCCCGCCAATAGTCTTTAACAAAGAGGCCAAAAGTATCTTTGTAAAACTCAACCCATCTACTGAGATTCCCATCCTGAGACAGAGGTTCATTGTGCAGCCAATAGTCATCCCAAAATTTGATCTTGTTACCATTGTGAGCCTCCAATTTCAATCCTAGGTTCACAACATTTATCCCATCAATCATATAGTTCCAGAAACTTGATCCTTTTGGGAGATTAGGATTCTCAATAAGATCTTTGAGGGAATTGTTATTCTGCAAATACTTACTTTTAATTATTTCACTCCATTCCCCAGAGGAGAAAAATAGTCTCCATATATGTTTAGCTAGGAGCACCTTGTTCAGTAGTCTGATTTTTCTTAGCCCAAGGCCTCCATCCTTTTTAGTTCTGCAAACCAAATCCCATCCAACAAGAGGCATTCTTTTTCTTTCTTCGACTCCCAACCAAAGGAATCTCTTTTGAATCTTCTCAATGGTTTCAGCATATTTGGATGGGATTTTAAAAATACTAAAAGCATAGATAGAGAGATTCTGTAGAGAGGCTTTAAGAAGTTGGAGTTTTCCAGCTTGGCTTAGGCAAGCTCCTTTCCATCCAGAAAGTCTTTTCCCAAACCTATCAACCAGAGAGATCCAGAAAGAGTACTAGCTTACTTGTTATTATGGTAGCAATGGTTGCATTTACTATGACATTATTCAATGATGTTTTTTTTGAAAAAAATGCTCTAGTTGAGTGAGAGGTCCTTATTGTTTTTATGTTCCAAGTAATCTAGTTGCTACATCAAGGATACAATTCAAAGCACAATTTAATAGTAAAAAAAATACATTAAGTAAAAATCAAATATAAATCACAAAGAATTGAAAATATTTACCATAGATCAACTAAAATATCAAATAAATAAATAAAAAATGAAAGATAAATGAAAAAGATGAAACGAAACTTTTTTCCATCACAAAGAAAAATCAAAATCAAAATAAAAGAAATTTAATAACAAAATCAAAATTAAAATCAAAAAGAAAAATCAAAGATAACTCTAAAAGAAAAAGGAAAATCAAAGTCAAAAATAAATCTCAAAGAAAAATCAAAATCAAAGAGATGCCTATCCTTTAAAAAATTAAAATGAAATCAAAGATAAATCACAAATATTTGAAAATATTTATCATAGATAAATTTAAAAGTCAAATAAACAAATCAAAAATAAAGAAATTTAAAAGATGAAATAAATAAGTCAAAGAGATTTGATCACAAAGATATTTCTCGACTTATATATATATATATATGTTTTAAATATTTCTAAAATTAAACAACGCATACAATTTTTGTCCTCAAGTATATAAAAAATAAAATAGTTTTGAAATAAAATTATACTATCTACTTAATGAATAAATTATATATAATTAAATTAACATATTAAATTTAATAATTAAGTATTCAACTTTATATTAAAAAATTTCATAAGAAAGGTGAATTTAAATTTTGTTAAGTTTTTGATTGATTAATAAAATTTTAGTGCTTTCTTTTCTACATTTAATTAATTGATGAATGTTACTTATTGTTTAATTATTCTAATAGATTGTGAGAAAAGTGAACCTTAGCTTTTATTATAATGACTAGTCTACAAAAGAAAAATAATTAATATACTTACAAAAATAGTTTTAGTAGATCCTTGTGAATCATTAAGTAAATATTTGTTTTTCATTTCGTTAAACAACTCTAATTGTGTACCTAGGTAGAACTAAAATATTCTAATACATTGATTAAAATGAAAATTGAAAACATGAGAAAAGAAACACCTAACAAAGTAGGACCTCCGAATATTACTAGAATAAGAGGAGGATAGGTTTGAAATTTGAATTACAATTTAAATTTGTTTAGATTGAATTTGATTTATATTTTTTATATAATCATATAGTACATTAAATGATTAATAAATTATAAATATATTATAACGAATTATAATATATTTTAATTTATAATATATTATTTAAAAGTAAAATATAATTGAAATAGATTTTTATTTTAAAAATATATTGGAATAAAAAAATATTATTAAATTATGAATTATTTTTTTTAAGAATGTTTTTAAATTTTACAATGTAAAATTATTTTGAACATATTTTAATTTCAAATATATCAATCTACAAATTTGTCTTTAATTGTATAGTTAGTGAATTTAATATATTTACTTTGTACATAATTTTTAGAGGTAATTATTGTTTCATAATTCTACTTTCTTATTTTTCAATGTTACAGTTTTATGGTTATATAGAGAAATAATAGGAAACAACTACATTACAACTTGTATATAATGTAAATAATTATTATTTTTAACTCTAGTTTTTAAATGTAATTTTTTGTAATGTTTTAGATTTTAAATATTGAAGGAATAGGCTAAGTGCACCAAGTTGTGACACAAAAATAGTTTTAAGACACCATTTTTTTTCTTTCTAAAATTAGAAAAATCTGATGTTCATAGAAAATTAAGATAGTTACACTCAAAATTTGAAGATGCAAACAAAAAGAGTTGTACACTTGCTCTAAATCTACTCTTTAAGTTACGTTTTTTTTTTTTGAAAATAATGAAGATTAAGGGTTTCAGAAGAGGGGGCCAATAACAATGGTCATGTTTCTATCAAAAAAACAACATAGTGTCTTTTGTGAATTCCCTAAAAAATTAACTTTAAAAAAAAAAAAAATTGAATATATAATATTTTATGAATTTTCAAAGTGGACACATCCTAAAAAGCTAAAATTTGAGTGTGCTCCCCGCTATTTTTTTGAAAAATAATCAAAAATCAACTTTTTTTATCAAGTGTAGAATGACGTCGAGTTTATAAAAATGTAATTTCTTTCAAAATTTGATGAACAACTAAAAATGTATACCAAAATTAGGACATGTTGGTTTTTGACAAAAAACAAAGCCACTAACAAGAGAATTTATATAGGTAAGATAGAGCCTAGCATCATCATGATCTTTATATAAACTTGCATTGAAAGACCTGCAAACCTAATTGTTAAGACAACCAAAAATTTAAAAATTATGTTACACTCACAAAAGCACATCCAATTATGGGACTTAGCTTTTCTATAATTTTTAAATTCTAGATCATTCAAAGGGCCCAAATTCTTATGTAATTTTTTACAATCACCAACAAATACAATCTTGGTGTGGAATTTCTCTGCTGATTTTGGTGGAGTTAATTTATTTATCTAAGGATTATGCCTATATTGCATGCATTTAGATCTAGTGCTATGGTGATGGAATGAGTATTATGTTTTAATTACAATTTCTAAATTGATGAGATCTAGTCTACATTTGTAGAATTAAGTAGGGTTTCATCCTAGATATGCATGTGATTGATGGTGTTCTCGTTGAATGAAATTCAAAAAACTTATGCATATGTGCTTCCTTCAAAGATTGCCTTATATTAATAGTGAATGTGTGAATTTTATTTCTCTTACCAGTTATTTGAAAGATATTTTTTAAACCTATAGAGATGATTGATAGAATGCTTGATATTTTTGTCCAATTAGAATTTAGATTTATATCAATCCTTGTTACCCTACTTTTTTTCATTTTATTTTATAAATGATTCATACTTTGTATGAAAGGGCAATAAACTAAGTTTTTCAATATGCTATTTTATGAAATGCAATCTATCATTTTGAGTTATTGAAATTACCTATGCAATTGCATATAATTTCCAATTATCTAAATTCTAGATTCCCTTGTGGAGTTACATTGATCTCCCAATTATGCTATCCACATAGTCAAGACCTAATAGAAAAGGAACCTTGGAGTAGTTCTCACTACTTTTCAAGAGAGGCAATAAACCTTTGTTTCCTAGCACTTTGCAAGTGAGCAAAACCACCCTCAATAGGTAGCAGCAAGTGATGGGAGGCAATGGAGTTCTACCTAGAAATGGTGGTGTTGGGCTACTAACTCAACACTTCAATGACCCATGGATACCATTTATGCCATGGAGTGTTAGGGAAAACTAAGAAGCATGGATGAGAGAGGTTGTGATAAACATTGTCAACCTCAAGGAATTAATAGGGGTCTGTAACTTAGTGTCTAGAGTGGTGGTCTTGGCTCTCTTGGCTGCTCAGGGTGGAGAAGAATGGGGTGAGGAGCTAGGTGGTGTTGCTAGGGAGATGGAAGTGGATGTTGATGTTTAATGACACATTGAGTCTATGTTTTACCTCACGGCTGTAATTTTTCTTTTTTTCTTGCATTTTATGCCATGTTTCTTTGTTGTATTTAGGGTTGGGCTCCCTTGTAACCAATTTATACACACATATATACATATACATATATATGTAAATATATTGTATATATATAAGATGAATTCACCAAAAAGAGGTCAATTTTTCTTAATTAAATACCAAGATAAAGTTTATCCATGAAGACAAATTAACCAAAAAAGAAATTAAATGTGAGATACTTGTGGACAATGAAATCAAAACCAAAAATTACTCTTCAAGGTAAATTGACCAAATCAAATAAGTCAAACATGGAGATGAGCATAGATCGTGGCTTTTAAGTTGAATCACCTTTCAAGACAAATTCATGGAATCAAAGAATTCAAACCTCTCAAAATGAGTTCATTATATAAAAAATCTCAACACAAAAGCCAATAGTTGTACATGTGAAAATTTATTCTCAACATTGTCAAGTTTATCTTCTCTTGAGTATATATGTAAAATATGTATTTGATTTGAATAATAATCTCAAATCAAAAATCATAGTTATAAGCGTATCATGGTTATGTTGGCATGCCAATGTTTTAGACAACTTTAGTTAAAAAATTAAAAAAAATACAAAAGTGGTAGCCACTATAATTTAATTTTATTGGTTATAAGTGATTAACAATTATTATCAAAAATCTAGTATTTCTCAATTACTTATTTTCCAGTAAGTCACTTGTTTTTAAAATGCATACTTAAATTGGTCATCTTTTGTAGCATTTCTTTTGGAGGACATCAACCAAAAAAAAGAGAAAAATATGCATGCCAAGAAATACAATTACTGACCCTGATTAGATGGGATGATGTTAATGGAGTTTTCTGGATATTGACAATTGGAATGTTAGTACTCATTTCATTGTTCATCTTAGTAAA
>VDFB02057729.1:0-23865 GCA_007258455.2 Sequoia sempervirens
TTTCTTAAGAAATTTTTTGGGTTGATGGCGGTCTGTGACATTGAATGGATGACAGACTTCGAGGCTTTTGCAAAATCTAATGGTTTTTTGTAAGTTGGGTGAGGGGTAGTGGTTTTTTGGCTTATGGGGATGATAGTTTTTTGTTAATTTTGTTGGCGTACTATATATAGCCATGGAAATGGCATTTTGTTGTCTCTGGTCGAGTCTTTTGTGCTCATGGTCGGGTGGTTAGTATGTTGACTTGCTTATAGCATGTGAATTCGAAGGTCAGGTGGTTCTCTGGTTTTTTGGTGTTGAAAATTTCCTACTCTGCAAACGATTATAGCTTTAATATTATATTTCATAAAATACTCATCTTGCGTATCAATTTTGAACATATTCCCATGTATTGTCATATTTTCCAATGCTCTGAATGGTATGGTTCCCCATGTGATGTTGATGTACTATTCTCCAAATTTCATTTAGCTTTTCTCTTGTAAATTTTAGCATATTGATCAAAATGCGTCCATAATAACTACTACTGATTATTGTCATAATATTGTTATTATACCTTTAATTGCTCGCAAAGATACTATCTTCTATGGAGAAAAACTTTCTAATCATTTTATAAAATTACTTAGCTCCTAATATTTTCTCTTCTACGAAGATTCCCTCTTCATTGGTTTGAAATTTTGATTATGCTAAATGTTAGAAAAACTAGAGTTTTGAAATGGAGAACAAAAGAAATAAAAGATATTTATTTAAACTGTATTTTAAATTGTGATATGTAATTGAGGATTTATTATAGATATTTAATGTCATGAATTTTGTGTGATGGGAAAAGTTTAAGTCCATGAGATTAAAAAGTCAACAAATGCATGAAAAAATTGTAGTAGTTACACAACATTTCTGGCAATACCAACACATCAAATGATATTTCCTTGTACTACCATCTCCAAAACACAAACCTAAGAATATTGGGAGAATTTTTTTTCTTCTTAATAAAATCTTCTTTTCATATATTAATTAAATGTCACACATTTGATCTATCGTAACCATAACCAAAAATTTACTTTAAAACCACTAAATCGATGAAAAATCATAAAATCTGTAGAATGCATATGCATTTTTAAAAGCAAATCACTCTTGTTTTTCTTCAACTTTCCTTTAATATATTTAACACTAATAATAATTTAGAGTACAAATTGATTTGTGCCAAATATAAATTCATCGAATGCCTTGCAACAAAATAGGATAAATATATGGCATGTATTGTAGAAGGGTTGCTTTTAAGAACTCATCCAATATTTTCACAACATGAAGGTTGTGAGCAAGAATCCGATGAAAAATCTCACCACTATGAATCCAACAGTGGAGGAAATGAGAGACATATTGAACACAATGGGTGTCACTGGCATGATAAGAAAAGAATTGTTACATTTTGTTGTGTTACTACTTATTTACTTTTACCTAGCTGGGTGAAAATGCTTTAGATGAGTGTATTTATGCTTTATGTGTTTTGGAAATATGAAGAATAAATGTTGAATTAATTTGATGTTATGAAATGTTTTGGTTATGAAAATATATGTTGTAAGTGAATGTATTGTTTCTAGCTAACTACTATTGCAAAGTGTAAAGTTCGATGCAAGAATAGTATCAAGCCTCCTAAAGAGAGGGGAAGTATCACTCAAAGAGAAGAACTTGGTGTGGTAACCTTTGATAAAGACCTAAACTGAGCTTTCACACACACACACACACACAAGTTTCTAGTTTGGTCAAGTCCGGATAATAGTTGGGAAATAGTAAGTTATCTTTAGTCTTGCTTGTGTTTTAATTTGTGAATGTTCTTGCTTAGGAGTCTAAGTATTGAGTCTCTTTGAGATGTGTGAGTTCTTCTTTACGTATTTATATTTAATCGATGGAATATATATACATGAAATATATATATATATGTATATATGTAGTTGTTAATGGTAAGCTCATACACATGAGTAAATGCATGCATAAGTATATGTAGATAGACATATCTATGCATGCTCATGTATGGATTACCCATATGCATGGGAATATCATTCAAACAAGGAGACATATATACATAATATATATACATACCATGTATATATGTTGATCGATGTGACTGTGAATATATGTGTTTAAATATTAAGGTATGATATATATGTATATATATAGTATATGAGTATATAAATATATATATTAACATATGAGTATGTATTGACGAAAAGGATACGTCCATACTAGTATGTTAATATATATATATACACACGCATGCATAAATATGTGAATGTGTAATCGTATATCTAATAATGTATTATATAAACTTGTGTTCATTGAGATATATATATATATATATATATATATATATATATATATATGTATATATATATATATATATATATATATATATATATATATATATATATATATATATATATATATATATATATTTCATTAGTAAATGTTATCCATGGCGTTGATTATTTAAACAACAAGCGCATACCATGTAAAACATAGCATATGCTAAGTATTGCACACAACATATTAATAAAGGGAATAACTCTAAGTTGAAACAACACATAGATATATTTAAGTGATGCTTAAAACATTTAAAGTGCAGAGTATTATGAAATATGAACAATGCCATATAAAAGCACTTAGTATCCAATGCTTTTCAACGTGTAAATATAGCTACCAAAACTTTGTCAAAAGCAAAACAACAGTAAACACTAATGCACAGAAAGTGTCGACCAAGTCAAATAGCAAACAATGACCCATGTAATAGGGTGTGAATGGTATAATGTGGTGCCAACTGAGAATGGTATGAATCGATTAGAAGTCTATTTTACAATATGAATTTCTGGAATGTGAAGCATTTTGAAATATGTAAAAATAGTCAAGTATGCAGTTGGCCAAGTAAGTCTACCTATAGAAGGAAATTACCTTGCATTTCTGATTATCATTGTTGTTGTCCTTTTGAGTAGCCAGTCATTCACCACGGTTTTGTATGTGTTTATTGTGCAATGAATTTATTTTCCACCTTTTCTTAACCTTGTTGAGTCAAATCATTTGAGTTGAGAAGTGTCATTCTTGATACACTGTTTCTAGCCTTTAGTTGTTGATCTTTGTGTATAAATAGAGGAGCTATCTACCTCAATGGGGACACGTATATGCATTCTTGTTGTTATTTTTTGAGTTATTATACTCTGATTTCCTGAGTTGTGAGAGAGGTTTTGAGAGGATTTTGAGAGGGAGTCTTTGGTAAAGTGGGAGAAAGTTATTTGGGAGTTGCTTACTGATTTGGGAAGGCTATGTTGGGAAACCAGATCGATCAATTGGAGCATTGCATAAATAGGCATGTTGATTCCTACTTCTTTTTATACTTTGTTTTATGTATTTGAAAAGATTGTGTGACATCGTTTGTTTTGTTTGGGAAGTTAGTTCAATTGCTTATTAGGGAAAGATTATTCTATTCTTTTGTGAAAGTGAAAGGAAGCTTGTTGTACTTAGGATAAAGATCTATATTGCTTGAAGTGTTTGTACATATTCCATATTAAGGAATGGGTGGATATAGTGAGAATAAATACTATATTGGGATATAGCTTACATAGCTAATGTTTAAACTAGTTGAGTCTTAGAGTTACTATGATTTACTTAGTAGATGTGTTAATTAAACATAGTGGTAACAGGTTATTCCTAGGGTTAGGATAATCCAATGAAGGGGATAGCCTATGCATAGATTATGAATGGTCAATACAAATCGAGCTAGGAAGGTGGGTGAAGTATATGATGTCCACTCGAAGTATTGGGTGATGAATACTTTGGCCAAAGTAGTGTAAGTTGCCACTGTTTACACTGTCAATTCACTGTGATCCAAGTTTACATATTAGGTACGAGAATGTCATATTTGTACGTTGTAGCCACTATGTGACAAATCTAGATATGTAGGATGCAACTCCAAGCTCAAGAAATGTCAATTTTTATTATGAAGTTACCAAACCAATCTCTTCGTTGAAGGGTAAGGCCATCTATCAGTTTGGTAGATGTGCGGGGGACCACAGTTAGTCCATGGTTGGCAGAAAAAGTGCTTGAGTAGTGCTTCTCCTCATCAGTAGGTGACCAAGATTTGACAAAGGGCACCTGGACCATTCATACATCTATTGCCACCAAGCTCTTCAAAGCCTTGTTTGTGTATTTTGTATCCATATCTATGGAAAGATTGTAAAAGAGAAATGTTATCTTGTTAACATGTACTATGTAATCATTACTTTGGACAATTGTAATACTTTGATATAATGCAATGGAAAAGTTTGGAAAGTGATGAGGTATAAATAACTTCATGAATATGATAAGCCAAATACCCTTCCTTATTTCTCCTAATCACTTTTACCCTGCCAATTATTTATTTTAAGGATTAATAATTGCTTACTTTTTGTAAAAAGACGTATAATCTTTATTTCCTAAAATCAATTGAAATAAGCTAACTAGTGCTAATATAATGGTATAGTTTTTAGTATTTTACAGGTCATTATGCACAACCAATCATTATGCACAATCAAGTGGATTTTTAAGAGGACTTCAAAGCAGTTGAAGACAAGCATCAAAAGTCTAGGTGTCAGAATTTCAAGAGTGCATAGTGGATCGAGTCTTTCAATGCTTTTTGTTTACGTTTTGTTTTAAAACTTTATGGTTCCTCTTTGAGCCTTTTAAATGCTTTATGTTATGGACCTCAGTTCGTTTATTATTTAAAATTCTATTAGAATACTTTTTCAATGGTGATCTTTCACCATCTGAAATCTAGGATTTTGTTAAGTAGTTTATTATATATATGTAACTGCCAGAAACAATGAAACAGTGATACCGTTATGCTATTATAATACGTTATGAACTATGTCTCTATGTTATACTTTTTTTGATATAAATAAAATAAACGTTGGCAGTCTTATTCTAAGTTACTAGTTTTGTGTGATGGAATTATCTTGGATGGATTAATTTTGAAGATACGGAAGTTTATGTGATCTAAATTAAGCGTAGTAGTGCCCGAGAGTTGGCCACTCGAGGGAATCGTAGAATAGATAGATAAGTATTTTAATTTTCAATTATGTTATTTTTATTCTCTACATGATAAATGTGAGTGAATGTGATTTGTATGTGTCGAACTCTGTTAAGTTATTCCTGCAAGTTGTAGTTTAAGTTTGCAATCATTTAGTTTTGTTCATATGAAATTCTGGAGCACCCACTCTGGTTATTAGTTGTAGGTTGTTAAGTTTGTTTTTTGTTAATAGTTAGATGTTAGTCGATAGTTGTTGTCATTAAAACTTTACAACTTTATTGCAAGCATTTCTTTCTAGATAATTTACATGTTTTCTAGTTTAATCATTTTATGCTTTCTAGTTTAGACAAATTTACACTTTCTAGTTTAATGGCATTTTAGTTTAAGTTTTGTTTACAACTATTTCCAACATTCATAAAATCTAAGGGAGTTAGTCAAGATGTTTCCTATTGTATATAGCCTCTTAACACTACTTGGTTGATACATTTGATGCATTTTTCAACTAAAGCGATAGGACCTAATGACAGCTTGTCAAAAAGATATTTATTTCAAATGTACATGTTATCTTTATAGTTTTGAAAAGAAATTTTTTATTGCTCATAATGGTTAGATGCTTAAACTATTTATTTGAGGTTAAAACTTCGGAAAGATATTGTGTAGAACAATGGGCATGTTACACGTGGTATCAGAGCTACCAGGTTCAACTCTGGAATATAGTGTTCGCTATGTTTTTCCTTCCAACATTATAAATCTAATGTTTGGAAATTCTTGTGTCAGGATGGTGCATCTCAGGTTAACTGCAAGAAAGTCAATGATAAAAAATGAGCACTACCTATGAGCCAAGAAGGAAAAAGAAGCCCTTGTTCATACAATTGAGGGAACCAACTATGACAACACCATTTGGCTAAGTGATACTGAGACAATTAGTCACGCTCTATCACAGATTAGTCAAGAGAAAGAAGGATGAGAGATGAAGCCAATTTCAACAACTTACCATCTATTTATTTGGCTAGGTCAGACTCATTATCACTTTCTAGGGATATTCCCTCGAAATGTAGTGTCAGTCCAACGTTGATATTTAAGAACCCTCGAGTAGTACCTATGGCTGAAGTAATTGTTATAGCCTCTAGTAGTGAATCGGAGGGATACGTTCCCCAAAACTATGTATTGGAAGATAAATCTAAGGGTTACTATCCTTTTTGGGATAGATATGAGCAAAAATCAAAGGGTTACATCCCACGTAGATATGTATCTGAGAGTTAATCTGATGGATACTCTCCTCTTGACTATTTAAATAGTCATTTTATGTAAAAAGGAAGGATATTGAAATCCTTATGAATAAAAGATTATGTTTTCTACCAAAATTTGTGAGCTTCAATGAAATTTTTGTATGTAATTTATCTTTCATGTTTCCTATGCATTTATTAAACTATGATAGGATCTAATGAAAGATGAACCTCCATGCATAACTATATAGTTTAAGGCAATGGTTAGGACATGAACTAATCCTAGAGGGAGTTAAGAAGTTGGAAAAGGTCCAGATAATGCCAAAGCCAAGCTGGATTGACTTATGGAAATCATGGATCAAACTAATGCAAGGATAGGAAACCTTGAGCAAGAAGTGAGGGGAAAAGAAAGAGAGGAAGAAGAAGTCCCACAAAATGAAGAAGATGAAGAAGTTCCCAACAATGAGGAAGAAGGGGAGGATTCCAGAAAACACACTAAATTTGGAGATCAAGAAAGTGGTATAGCGCAATCATATTCTTAGGGAACCAAGAGAAAGTGTATGACAACTAAATTATCTAGAGATATGAGAAAGATTACTCCTAAATTCAAATAAGCACCGGTAGAGAAGAAGCTGAGGCTTGGTTAATTCAAATGGGGAAGTACTTTGAAATAAGAAACTATTCAGAGGTTACTAAAGTTGTATGGGGAGCATTCCAGTTAGCAAGAGAAGCCTCTAACTAGTGGATGAACAAGAAGATGGAACTTGGAATCAATTCCTTAAAACTAACTTGGAATGAGCTTGTTGAGATTTTTTGAAAGAGGTGGTTACCCCAACTCTTTTTCGATCAAAAACTCATGGATTTCAAAAATATAAGACAAGGAAATATGTCAGTAAATGAATACTAAGAGAAGTTCATTCATCTCTTGAGGTACGTACCAATGTACCAAAAGGATGAGCGATTTTGAATCAGGAAGTTCATTATGGGACTAAATGGCCAAATAGGTGGAGAGGTGGATGTACATGGTCTGAAAACTATGGACCTAGTATATGAGAAGGCAACCAACCAAGAGCAAAAGCTTAAAGCCATCTTGAACTACTGGGAGAAGAAGAATCGAAAGAAGAACAAAGGATCTCAATTTAAACAAGCTCTTAAGAAGTTTAATGAGGGGCAGGAATTTCAAAGGCAAGGGGACAAAATATCCTACAATAATTGGAATGAGTCGAGGAAGGATCATCGAGGAAACAACTACAACAATGATAACTATAACAAAGATGGAGGGAATGGTGGTAATTTTGATAGGCTAGTGAATATAAGAGGACCAGTAAAAGGATGCTTTACATGTGGAGGGGATCATTTTGCTAGTCAGTTTCCCAACAAACCATTAAGTTTGCAAACACATGGTAATTCACTTCCTCCTCAACGGGCTACGTTTCAGCAAAGGATCCATGCAGTAGTGGAAAATCGGCAAGTTGAATACTAGATCACCCTGGTGGAAACTCTAGGTACTTTATTTGGTTTACCTATTTCCATACTTATTTATACTGGAGCCACATAAAATTTTGTTTCACCTAGAGTAGCTAATCAGATTTCTAGGAAAGTCGATTTTATTGAAAAATCTTAGGTTGTAGAATATACAAACTAGGTAAGAGCAACGGTGAACCAATGTTTATTTGAGGCAAGGGTTGCACTTCTAAGTTTCTCAATAGAAGTAAACTTGTACATAGCACCCTTAGGTTCTTATGATGTCATCTTAGGTATGAATTAGCTATGGAAGCATAGAGCTAAAGTAGATTGTCATGCTAAAACTGTAGAATGTCTAAATGATCTAGGTAATCCAGTGTCTTTTCAAGGAACACCTAGAGAAGTAAAATTGTGATAGATATCGGTTGTGCAAATGCATAGGGCGAAAAATAAAGGTTGCCAACTATTTGCAGTTAAAATGGATAAACTAGAAGAATTCAAGGAAGTCACTCCTCAAGATAATGTCATGTATGGTGACACGCAAGATTCTCAAGAAGCTGAAGAAGGAGAAGTGGTGGAGTTTGGAGAAACGGATATGGAGAAGTATCCAATCTTACAAAAATTTATGGATGTCTTTCTAGATGAACTACCTGGACTACCTCCTAAGAGAGTATTTGATTTCTCTGTTGACCTAGTACCAGGGTCGGAACCTATATCTAAAGTAGCCTATAGGATTACTACAACAAAATTAATGGAGCTTAAGGCACATATAGAAGAGTTATTGTCCAAGGGATTGATAAGACCTAGTGTTTCACCCTAGGGAGCATCAGTGATCTTCGTGAAGAAGGATGGTACCCTGCGCTTATGTATAGATTATCAAATGCTTAACAAAGCTATGATAAAGAAAAAGTATCCATTACCACATATTGATGATCTTTTCAATCAGATGAGGGGAGCGACAGCGCTTTCAAAGATTGATCTGCAATCCGGTTATCACCAACTAATGATCAAAGATGAGGATAGTTTCAAAACTGCTTTCAAGACTAGATACGGTCATTATGAGTTCACAGTCCTACGCTTTGGACTTACGAATGCACAAACAACATTCATGAACCTAATGAATAATGTATTTAGAGATTTCTTGGATAGGTTTGTATTAGTATTCCTTTATGATATCTTAATCTTTTCCAAGAATGAAGAGGAGCATTGTAAACATTTAGGGATAGTTCTCCAACGATTAAGAGAGCATAGGCTATATGGAAAACTCTCCAAGTGTACATTCTTTCAAAAGGAAGTACAGTACTTGGTCACGTAATTTTAGAAAAATGGATTGTAGTTGATCAAACTGAGATAAAGGCGGTGCTTGAGTGGCTAGTGCCCAATAGTGTACCAAAGGTTAGAAGTTTTATGGGTTTGGTCAATTACTATAGGAATTTTGTTGCAAACTTTTCTAGGATAGTTTTTTCCTATTACTTCATTACAAAGGAAGGGTAAGAAGTTTGAGTGGTCAAAAAAATGTCAAGCAACATTTGAACTACTCAAGGAGAAGTTGACAACCACACCAATATTGAAGGTACCTAATCCATAAGGCAACTTTACTATCATAACAGACATATCAGGTGAAGGATTAGGAGGTGTTTTGATGCAAGAAGGACAACTCATAGCTTATGAATCTAGGAAGTTGAAGCCCTATGAACAAAATTATGCATCGCATGATTTGGAGTTAGCAACATTTTTCATGCATTATAGATGTGGAGAGACTATCTAATGGGAAAGTCTTTTGAGTTGAAGACCAATCATCACGGTCTAAGGTATTTATTTACTCAACCCAATCGGGATGCATGACAAAGGAGGTGGTTGGAGTTGATATCAGATTATGAATTCAACATCAACTACATCAAAGTAAAATAGAATAGAGTTGTCGATGCCCTAAGTCATCGAAGGCATATCGCCTCAATGATAACAATTCAAACTAAATTTAAGGGACAGGTGTTGCAAGAATCCATTCATGACGAATTCTACAAACAAGTTAAGTAAGCACTCACGAACAATCCATAAGATGCAAGGTATGAAGGTTTTCAATTTGAACCAAATGGATAACTAAGGTTTGAAGGGAGAGTATATGTACCTAATTTAGAGGAGTTAGGAAACCTGGTGTGGAAATAAGTTCACAATGCACCATACTCTAGACATCCTGGTGTGGTGAAGATGTTGGCAAATGTGAAGGCACTATATTTTTGGAAGGGTATGAAGGGGGATGCTACAAGTTTTGTTGCAAGATGCATAGAATGTCAAAGGGTAAAAGCAAAACATCATCACCCTGTAGAACTTTTATATCCACATGATATACCCAAAAATAAGTGGCAAGTCATTAGCATGGACTTTGTGCAAGGCCTACCTATGTCAAGGAATAAGCACAATGCCATTCTAGTGATGGTGGATAAGTTAACTAAGTTAGCACATTTTATTCTAGGAAATATAACTAATGGAGCTCCTGTCATAGCTTAAAAATTTTATTTAAGAGGTGTTTAGATTGCATGGGATTCCTGAAAAGATCATTTCAGATAGGGATGCTCATGTGACATCTAGGTTTTGGCAAACCTTGTTCTCCTCACTTGGAACTTAGTTGAATATAAGTTCATCTTATCATCCAGAGACAAACAAAAAAACTAAGAGAGTTAATCAAGTTCTTGAAGATCTACTAAGGATGTATTGCATGGATCAGCAATACAAGTGGAAGATTATCTACCATTGGTTGAGTTTGCATACAAAAATTCTTATCATTCAACAATAAAGATGGCTCCATTCGAAGTATTGTATGGCAGAAAATGTCAAACTCCTATAAGCTGGAATAAGCTAGAGGATAGAATAATTCTTGGGCTAGAGATGTTATAGAAAATGGAGGAGCAAGTAAGAATAGCTAAGTAGAGGCTAGTTGAAGCCAATGATAGGCAAAAAAGCTATGTAGATTCTAAGTGAGTACATAGAAACTTTGTAGTAGGAGAAAAAGTGTTGTTGAGGGTCAAACCTCATAAGAGTTCCATCAAGTTTGGAAAGTCATCCAAAATAGCTCCGTGTTGCATAGGTCCTTTCGAGGTTCTTGAGGAAATAAACCTAGTTGCTTATCGAATTTTTTTGCCACCAGCTCTTGCTAGGATGCATAATGTCTTTCACGTTTCATAGCTTAAAAAAGTATATACCATGGGATAACCATGTTATTGATTGGAATGCTTTATAGGTACAAGACCCATGAGTGGTAACAATCGAGCCTCTCAAGGTGTTTGGAACACGTAAGCTTCACTTGCGTAATAAAGAGGTTCTACAATGCAAAGTCCAGTGGGACCAGTATGCAAAAGATTCTGCCACTTGGGAAGACTATGTTGAAATTAAGTAGAAGTTTCCTCATATCTTGCATGCCATTAAAAGTTCTTGAAAAACAATTCCGATATGTTTATGCTTATAGTTTATGTCTATGTCTGCTACAAAAAATCATAGGGGATGAAGATTCACAAGGGGGGATATGTTACACCCTGTTGTGTTACTACTTATTTACTTTTATCTAGTTGGGTGAAAATGCTTTAGATGAGTGTATTTATGCTTTACCTGTTTTGGAAATATGAAGAATAAATGTTGAATTAATTTGATGTTATGAAATGTTTTGGTTATGAAAATATATGTTGCAAGTGAATGTAAATTGTTTTTAGCTAACTACTATTGCCAAGTGTAAAGTTTGATGCAAGAATAGTATCAAGCCTCATGAAGAGAGGGGAAGTATCACTCAAGGAGAAGAACTTGGTATGGTAACCTTTGATAAAGACCTAAACTGAGCTTTCACACACACACACTTCTAGTTTGGTCAAGTCAAGATAATAGTTGGGAACTAGTAAGTTATCTTTAGTCTTGCTTGTGTTTTAATTTATGAATGTTCTTGCTTAGGAGTCTAAGTATTGAGTCTCTTTGAGATGTATGAGTTCTTCACGTATTTATATTTAATCGATGGAATATATACATAAAATGTATATATATGTATATATGTAGATGTCAACGGTAAACTCATACACATGAGTAAATACATGCACAAGTATACGTAGATAGACATATCTACACATGCTCATGTATGGATTAAACCCATATGCATGGGAATATCATTTGGACATGGAGACATATATATACATACCATGTATATATGTCAATCAATATGATCGTGAATATATGTGTTTAAATATTAAAGTATGATATATATATAGTATATAAGTATATACATATATACATATTAATGTACGAGTATGTATTGACGAAAAGGATGTGTCCATACTAGTATGTTAATATATATACACACACGTGCATCAATATGTGAATGTGTAATTGTATATCGAATAATGTATTATATAAATGAATTGAGATATATATAGATATATATATATATATATATATATATATATATATATATATATATATATATATATATATATATATATATATATATATATATATATATACATATTATATATATATATACATATATATATATATATATATATATATATATACATATATTATATATATATTCATTATGATAATGTTATCCATAAGCGTTGAATTATTTAACCAACACATAGCATGTAAAACATAACATATGCTAAGTATTATGCACAATATATTAATAAAGGGAATAACGCTAAGTTGAAACAACGTATATATATTTAAGTGATGCTTAAAACATTTAAAGTGTAGATTATTATAAAATATGGATAGTTCCATATAAAAGCGCTTAGTATCTAATGCTTTTCAATGTGTAAATATAGCTGCCAAGACTTTGTCAAAAGCAAAACAACAGTAAACACTGATGCACAAGAAGTTTTGACCAGGTCAAAGAGCAAACAACGACCCATGTAATAGGGTGTGAATGGAATAATGTGGCACCAACTAAGAATGGTATGAACTGATTAGAAGTCTATTTTACACTATGAATTTCTAAAATGTGAAGCATTTTGAAATATGTAGAAATGGTCAAGTATGTAGTTGGCCAAGTAAGTCAACCTGTAGAAGGCAATTACCTTGCATTTATGATTATCATTCTTGTTGTCCTTTTTCATAGCCACTCATTCACCATAGTTGTGTATGTGTTTACTGTGCAACGAATTAGTTGCCACCTTTTCTTAACCTTTTTGAGTCAAAACATTTGAGTTGAGAAGTTTCATTCTTGATACCATGTTTCTAGCCTTTAGTTATTGATCTTTGTGTATAAATAGAGGAATTATCTACTTCAATAGGGGCACATATTTGCATTATTGTTGTGATTTTTTGAGTTATTATATTCTGATTTCTTAAGTTGTGAGAGATTTTTTGAGAGAATTGAGAGAGGATTTTGAGAGGGAGTCTTTGGTAAAGTGGGAGAAATTTATTTGGGAGTTGCTTATCGATTTGGCAAGGTTGTGTTGGGAAACCAAATCAATCAATTGGAGCATTGCATAAATAGGCATATCGATTCCTACTTCTTTTTATACTTTGTTTTATGTATTTGAAAAGATTGTGTGACATTGCTTGTTTGTTTTGGGAAGTTAGTTCAATTGCTTATTAGGGAAAGATTATTCTATTCTTTTGTGAAAGTGAAAGGAAGCTTGTTGTGCTTAGTATAAAGATCTATATTGATTGAAGTATTTGTACATATTCCATATTAAGGAATGGATGGATATAGTGGGAATAAATACTATATTTGGATATAGCTTACATAGCTAATGTTTAAACTAGTTGAGTCTTAAAGTTACTATGATTTACTTAGTAGATGTGTTAGTTAAACATAAAGGTAATATAGGTTATTCCTGGGGTTAGGATAATCTAATGAAGGGGATAGCCTATGCATAGATTATGAATGGTTAATACAAATTGAGCTAGGAAGGTGGGTGAAGTATATGACATCCACTCAAAGTACTGGGTGATGAATTCTTTGGCCAAAGTAGTGTAAGTTTCCATTGTTTACACTGTCAATTCACTGTGATCCAGGATTACATACTAAGTAGTGGAATTCCATATTTGTAGGTTATAGCCACTATGTGACAGATCTAGATATGTAGGACACAACACCAATCTCAGGAAAGGTCAATTTTTATTATGAGGTTACCAAACCAATCTCTTCATCGAAGGGTAGGGCCATCTATCAGTTTGGTAGATGTGTGGGGGATTGCAGTTAGTCCATGGTTGGTGGAAAATCACTTGAGTGATGCTTCTCCTCATCAGTAGGTGACAAAGATTTGAGGGAGGGCATCTGGAACATTTATACATTTATTGCCAATAAGCTCTTTGAAGCCTTGTTTGTGTATTTTGTATCAATATCTATGGAAAGTTTGTAAAAGAGAAATGTTACCTTATATGTACTATGTAATCATTACTTTGGAAAGTTGTAATAATTTGATATAAGGAAATGGAAAAGTTTGGAAAGATATTTATTTCAAATGTGCATGCTATCTTTATAGTTTTGAAAAGAAAAAAATTATTGCTCATAATGGTTAGATGCTTAAACTATTTACTTGAGGTTAAAACTTAGGAAGATACTACGTAGAACAATGAGCATGTTACAAGAACATTCATAGCAAGGATTGATATCACAAACGACACCCATAGCCAATCGAGAAAAGATGGTTTACACACAAATTCCTCCACATGCCATTGATAGTTGCCTAATAACCGCCATGAAATCACCAATGTAAAAAGAAACAAAACAATGTGAACACTGGATCTTCCATCAAAGTAGAGGTGCTGGATTTTTTGAATTCTATGCAAATGACAATATGAGATTAACATGAAACATACAATGCTTAGTCTATAAGAGCATGCACTATTAATTAAAACACAATTGAATTGGCATTAGTTCTTAATATTCAAAAAACATTGAACATACTATAGCAACCCAATGCATATTCCAACAACCAGGAGTTATCAGAGAAATTGTCATAGAGGTGGGTTATTTATAGCCCACTGGCATAGCCAGTCCATGTACCTCTAGCCTCCAAGCCACTTACAATGATGAGAAAAATTATATAATAATTAGAACCTATATAAAGAAGATCAATCAACTTGTATTATGGTAACTCCAATCGTTGTTTGAGTTGTAATGCCAAACTCTTCCACTCTCATTAGTTACGATGCCTTTCGGCTACTTGACTGTAATTGCTACATGCTTGACTTTCATTAAAATGTAAAATTAAATCTCAAGGATTTTTTATGTACACAGGTTCTTCAATCCATTATGTGACTGTAGAATGCGTCTCAATGTAATGAAGTGCGACATAGGATACCTAAATTATATTCATAAAATTAGATTTAATAAGTGATAATTGGTATAGATAAATATTTTAGGGTAAGGGTTTAGGGTGGGATTGATAAATCTTATAATTATATCTTCAGTTATTTTTAGAAAGATATGATGGAGGATAAGATCATTTAGTTCTAGATCTAATGAGGTATGATTTTGATTTGATTATGGAATATGACTAATAGCTACTCTAAAAATAGTACCTTTCTATTAATGAAATGCATCTAGATCTCCACTAGACTTATGTTATGTCATGCATCAAGTCTACAAGTTTAGGATAAGTCTGTGATGCAAATGCATTCTCTTCATCTACATTTGACCTTCTGCAATTTAGAATTTTGCTCTATTGTTCACTTTGATGGTATTCATATACTCTACTTGTTCTTAGTATTTAAGAGCTAGCAATATTATAAATACCTAGAAAAAGTTATCATTATGTCAGAAACTGACATTTCCTTCTATGTCAACCTTCACAAATATGTAGAAAAGTTTAAAGAAGGGACAAGGACCCTATAATGATGTATGCAAATTAGCTACTTTTAGTGTATTGAATCTAGATGTTTCATTATTGTTTACTCCTTTAACTTTTGGATGAATGAGAATTCTTGAGATATTATATAAAATGAATGCAATTAAATGCCTTTAAATACTAGTGCATAGCATCATTTTTTGCACAATGTGTACTTGGTGCCTTATTAGGTAACAAATCCATGTCAACCATTAAAATATCAAACAATTTGTAGCAAAGATATGATATTATACAAACACATATGCTTATTTATCCTTAACCAAACTCACAAACACTCTCATACAATGCAAAAATGACCAATAGAAAATTAACTCGTATTTATTGTAGTATCATAAATTGCTACCCTTCACAATTTTACATGAGGTTTGACACCCTCTTAAGTGCATGTACCTAATTATGCTTATAATTTATCTATTTAATTGTTGTTTTTATAAATTTGAATTAAATCTTTATTTAATGGACTTTTTAAAGAGCTAAAAAGGGTTGGACTAGGGCACCCAACACCCTTATCCCACCTAATCAGGTCCTAAATTTTAGATCTTAATGTCAGCCTCAATATTTTTAAGAATTCAAATTCAATTGTCGGCTTATCTTAACAATTAATGTGAACTATGTTTAAACTCATATAAATATAAGTATTTCCCTCCATTTGAACATCTAATTGAATTTATGAACTCTAGCATCCAAAAGGAAATTAATGCAATATCAAGGGAAAAATAAGAAGAATATCTACAACACAATTATAGTCAATTACAAGTCTGCAACACATCAAGAAATTCATGTGTATGAAAATTAATATATTTCATGTTTATGTTTATTATTGTTATGAGCACTAATACTTGCAGGATCTCCAAGCATCCTCCTATTTCTCCTTGTATGCGATGAGCAATTGACTTCAATCCAACAAGGATCTTAGATGTAAGTGGTAAGTTCCAACAATGTTCTTTATCATTCATTATTTATTTATTTTCCTCTACTCCCTTAAGAGAATGTGATTTATATCATTATCATCATAGTCGTTTGTGGAGGTGGAAACACCAAAATGAAGTTTGACCAAGGCAAGTGCCTATATGACACAACCCTTCTTCCCTTATCTATCTTGCAGGTTATAGGTCTAAAGTAGATTTAGGGATCTCAAGGAATCAAAATATTAGTTCAAGCATTCATGTACCTTTTATCAAATTAAGGCAAGCTAATTATTCATAAATTATTGGATTTTGAATATGGTTTTTCATATTTAAAGACCAACATATACTGCCACACCTATTCCAGCTTTCATAACCTATAAAATTAGCACTTTTGGACTAGGACGCCTAACACCCCTGTCCTACCAATTCAACCTCATATTTGAATGTCAGGTTCCTCTTTGTGTGTACTTTCATATAATGCTTCCTATTTTTGTCTTTCTATTATGAGTTTTCTAGAATTTGTAACAATCTATCACTTTAGTCTTAATTCACTTAGTTCTCTACATCTTTCAATCAATCATCATATCCCATCACCCAAATAAAAAGGGACCAAAACCCTAACCAGTTGCTTGGATCTCCCTTGATGGCAACATCCAAATAGTTTCTCTTGGTTACTTTTGTGTCCCTCAATGTTTATGGTGGAATGAGTGATTTCGGTTAGGTACTTGGCTTAGATCTCATTTCACTATCTCACATTGATTTAAAATTCTACGGTATTTATCAAATCTAAATTACACTTACACCAACAAATGTGATAATCAAGGATCTAAAAACAACACAAAACATGTTGTATTATTCTATTTAATACCTTTCAAAGTGTTTGCAACAAATCAAGAAGATATATGATTATAATATTTGCTAATGTAGCTACCATTTCTACAAGTTATGGGTGATAACTCTAATGGAAAACTAAATAGCAACTATAGAAGCCCTAGAAAGCTCTACACCTTTTTTTATGAAAGTGTGAAGTGACCAACCCTTTGAATTGATGAAAACCTTAATGCATAGATATGCAACCTAGCCATAAGTTGTAAAGGGGGAAACATACAAATCTAGAATCACATAAATTCATTGTGGCATAGTTGTCATCATGATAAATTCCCTTTGTATATAACACCCTTTTAGGATCTACAAAACCCTGAGAAAGAAGAGGAAAAAATATATACAAAATCTACTCTGCAAGATTTGATCTATTGCATTAAATTTCTTATGTTTATGACATCACTCTGTATCAAATATGTGTCTTTGGTAAAAATAGGTGATTCCAAGATCCTTCTAGTAGGTGTAAGGGAAAATCACCCAATTAATAAAATCCCTAACTACCTTCAACAAACCACTATCAAAACAAATCAAATAATTCTCAAATCCTCTCAGGTAGTGAATAATGGAACTATTAGTTGTTATTACCTTATCTATCATGTTGGGACCTTTTTCAACATCCATGTGGCTTTTTGGGCTATCCTGATGAGATATATAGAAACCAACAAAAAGTAGATGGGAGTGTTGGAATTCAAAGTTCAAGAAGAACTCATGCCAAAAACTTGTGGTTGGAGTGTCAGACTTTGGAGACAACTGGGAATTCATACCACAACAGAATGTTGAATGAGGGAAATCTAAAACAAGAACTATGAAAAGGGATAGAGCAATACAATGTTGGGATCAAGATATCGGGATGAGCATATAGTAGGTGTTGGGATAAGAAATTCTCGAAAGTATGACTTTGAAAGATAAGAAACATTTGAAGTGGGAATCAAATTTTGGAGTGATATGGAACATGGTACTAGAAAATTGATGGTTCATACCTTTGGCTCTTGAAATGATGAAAAATATGGTTTTTAGGGGTGGTTTTCAAATATGAGATGATAAGGGACCTATTTCTCACTATTTCATTAGGAAATGAGATCCACACAATGAATTGATTAACAACCCTTGGGTGAATCAAGTCAAAGTGAGAATCTTCAAATTTCCTTGTGCTTGAGGTATAGGGGTCAAGGTCAAACAACACTTTAGGGAGAAGAACTAAAAATAGCAAATCAATACCAAAATGTAATCTAACACTTAAAATAGTAATATTAAACTCAATATTTATAGAACCAAAAAATAGGATGCAGATCTGAGAAGGGTAGGAACATGTGTACCAGTCACCAAAAGTGCTTTTTACAAGCTGATCTGAGACTCATTTTCCCATGGGTGAATGGGTCCAAGTACAGGGGTTTCAACAATCTTTCGGGAGCCTCTAGTGCAAATTTGAATCTTCTAATTTGTCTAGGTTTCAGTGTCAAAAAGTCAAAAATCTGATTTGTAGTTTAGATTTCGTGATTTGACAACTTTGACAACTTTGTAAACATTGCTCTTCAAAAGGTCTTCACGTCTTCTTCAACCTAAATCTGCAATAACACATACAAGAGAGAAAAATGTTTGTTTTGGGTGAATAGGGGTTTTCCTTGGTCAAACCCCGTTTGGGTAATTAAACCTTGAAATGAAATAATGAAAGACAGAATGAAGAATGAACAAAGCTATGTTACCACTCAACAAACCCTTCCATGAAACCTTGATAATGGAGATCTTAGGAGTTCTGCAACTTGCATGAAATGGATGAATTGGATGTGGATAAACTAATCTTGCTTTAAATGATACTTTGAATGCTTGACTTGATCATGAAACCTACATCACAATGTTAGCTCCAAAGACATGCATGATGCAAAGGAAGACTTTGACATGATGAATAGATCTTGAATGCTGCAATAAATCTCTATATCTACTGCAATTCCTTTTGTTTCTCTTTGATACTCAATAATATATAAGAATTCTAGTTTGAAACATAGTGAAATAACTTTGTATTTATAGTATGTATCCTTAATTTCAAATTCAAATATCACAAAGCAGAACCCGATATGAATTATGGATTTGAAAACAGTGAAAGCACCAAAGCCATAATTTAAGCAGGTCCTAAGGTTTGGGAGGAGCCCATTCTCCCCATGGGAAAGTGGGTTTAGTCCATAAACCTAGAACCTAAGTGCTCAATGTAAAAGTGTTATGTTTAGGCATTAATTATTGTCGGGTTTCCCCTTCGAAAAATGTAATTTAATAGGATTATAAATGAATTAAAGGGCCAATTAAGGCCTAATTAAGCTCAATTAAATTAAGAGGGCCCAAATAAGTGTGTAAATGTAAAGGGGTACATTTAACAACATTAAATTAATGCATTATTAAGTCCAATTTAAATTAGGAGGGCCCAAACAAGTGAGAAAATGTAAAGGGTTACATTTTTCTACGCTACATTTAGCCCCCACTTTAGTGAGAGGATGACCCTATGTCAAACTCACACTAAAGTAGACAATCAAGAGAGGTATAATTGTACAATCGTTGGAAGGATAATATGGAAAAGATCAAGGAAGGTGATCAAGCCTCCAAGTTCTAAGATCTCATGGAAAAACCAACAAAGGCACAAGGAGACACATGCCTATGTTAAACATATATATTCGAAAATGACAAGATACTCAATCATACAATGCCAAAGACTCAAAGAAAGGGAAAAAGGAAAAGGAAAAGGAAAAGAGACAAAGAGCGGATCAAGCCTCGATTATTTAACGCAATGTGGAACATGCCTTAGCTATTTGTCCAAAAATTTTACAAGTGGAACATGTTGTCCACTATGCAAACAACAATGCACACTCACACGAGCTAGTGAAATTCATTGTCCACTAGGTGATCCCCCAAGGGTAGAAAATGAGAGAATCTTATTAGGCCCCATACCATACCAAAGTTATACCTCTAACAACTTTAATAAGGCACCACACAATATGAAATTTGAGCTCCATAAGGCTTAGCAAACTACGTTATGCTAAACACTTATGAAAAAACAAGGCACCACAGGCAAGCAAAGTGTGTTATGCTTGGTGGCCATGAAAAAGGGTTGTAACTTCGAGCAAGCTACGTTATGCTAAACGCTTATGAAAAAAATGCAAATAGAATAAGACATGTTCAAAGGGGTTTTGCTTAGTTCATGTAAGGTCTTCTCTTAGGGAACATCATGCCTAATGTCTCCAAGAGAGGACAAGTATAGGATAAAAGATTCACAAATTAGGGAATACAATGTGTAGCATCACCACTAAGAGGAAAGTTATATGCCAAGAAAGGTCACACTCTTGGAGGACATCAAACCCAATGACACCACCAAGAAGAAGACACATCACAAGAAGTAATAAGACCGCACAATGAAACATGAGGATATAGTCAAGATCACCAAAATGATAATCCTAGTAGCAATGCCCTACTTCCCAAAGGAAATTGCTAATACCCTATTGTGAGCAATTGCTTTAAAATGAAAATAATAAATGCTAACAATAAAGAGAGACATGAAGTTATCTAGGAAATCCTATGCCAAGTCATATGTTTCCAAATGAGCTACATCATGAAAGGGTTGCTAAAAGACACATAAAGGGATCCATGAGTGGGAGGTCGGTGTATGTCTTTGCTACAATAATATTATAAAGCTTAGAAGCGTCATCATTCTCCAGAATAACTCTGGAATAGGAAAGAATGAAAGCACATAGAGAGCCCAACAAAGAAAAATCCTTTTAGGTCAACATGGAAGAGACCTAAATGTCTCAACGCCTTGCATCATCCCCAAAAGGAAAACACAAGATAAAAGAAAAGATAAAGGTTCACAACGTATAGAAGAATGAAGGTACAAATAAAGGAATGAGCATGAAGATACATCAAACAGAACGATATGAGGGATCACATTACACACATGCAATCACATAAAAAACATGAAAAATAAAACAAATACAAGACTAGTAAGGCACACGTGAGTCAACCTATAGCAGGTTGTCCACATCCCAATCTTGTTCATCGTATGTGGAAGGTGGACAACTAGCCAAAGGGACAACATCAAGTACCAAACTAGGACAATCACCAAGTTCAACATGCAATGAATCACTCTTTATAGAAGGATCGTCATGATTGTTATCATTTAAGCTCATGAAAGAGGAAAACAATGAATTTAACTCATTATGCACTTGTTCGTCGATCTTTGCAGTTTCATTATCATCATCCAAGTTAATCACAACAGAAGGTATAATGATAATATCCATAAATGGTTCTTGTTCTTGTTCTTGTTGTGTTCGAGGTTTAGGATTTTCTTGTTACGAAAAAGGAGAAGAATCATCATGTATTGCTTGAGATAAGTTTGGATTTTTATTTTCTATGTTGTTCTTTTCTTCTTTTGCTTGTAATAAACAAGCAATAGCACGACCTCTATGCCTATGCTCTCCAGCATTTTGATTCCTTTTCATTCGATTTGCAAGTTGTGATTGTGTAAGGGCAGGTTTATCAACCATAGGTTTCTTTTCTTCCCTTAAGGGAGGAATGAAAGGAACCATGGAAGGTTGTTCAACCACTTTCTCTTTAGCTTTGTAAACTTGTTTAATTTTAGGAGGCACAATGAGACTTATTTGGTTATCTTGTGGTCTCTTATAGGAAATGGGTGGAGGATTTGCTATGTTTTGGTCTTGGTTACTTGAAAGGGCTTTTGGTTCAATCATGGTTTTGTCAAGGATATGAGGCTCAATTGTGGGTTGAGGCATACTAGTAAGGGATAACTTTGCTATACATTTTACCTTAAACTTTTGATAGGATTTGAAAAATAATTCCTCATGAGGCCTAATAGGTTCTATAGGTTCAGGCCAAAAGAAATCTAATGAGAAATTCCCACCAGAAGACACAGGATTAAAGCCACTATGATGCATAGTAAAGATCTCATTTCCAAATGGAAACTTTAAGCATTTATGCATAACTGACAAGACAACATTCATGGAGCAAAGCCATGGGTAGCCTAACTTCACATAAAATTGGTCCGATGACAAGATAATGGAAAATGAGACACGTAATATTTTCGGTCCAACCTTTAAAGGAAGAGTTATTGAACCTATTGTAGGGCAAGCAAAACCATTATGCATTTTAATCCATGCTTTTGGTTTTTCATATGTATCTTGGTAAAGCTCATGCAAAAATAAGAATTCTTTAGTGATCACATTCTCTACACAAATGGGATCAATTAATATCCCATTAGTAGGCTTGTCATTGACTCTTCTAGCTATATAAAGAGGACCATCAGGTGCATGTCTAATTATGTCATGTTATGAGAAAGCAATGTCAAGCGACATCTTAGTTAGGCCCTTACAAGGTTGAATTTCAATAAGTCCAGTCATATTTTTTATTTTCTTCATGTTTTCATCATTCGTGTCAACATTCATCACATCATTCTTTGTTTCACTAACTTTGACAAAGGAAATGTTATGACTTGGCATAGGATTAGTAAATATTTGTAGATTTTGATTAGGAGGGGCTATAGACTTATTACCTTGATCATTAACACCGCCAATTTGAACATGATTAAAATCAATGAGGTCTTGCACAAGATGTTTAAGATGCTTGCAATATTCTGTATCATGTCCATTTTGTCGATGAAAATGGCAATAGGCATCTGGTCTATAGTTATAAGGTAGAGGCTTAGTAGGATCAGGAGCTCTAACAAGAGGTAAGGAAATCAGTTTCTTGTTTAAGAGCTGCAACATGATATTATGAAGGGTGTCAGGTAGAGGTGTGAATTTTCTATTTCTATCAAAAAATGTGTACGGATTTGTCATCTTTATAGCAGCCACTTGGTTATCAACATGTTGAGTTGGGTAAGGGGGATTAAGTTGTAAAAAACCCTTATTTTGTTTCTTGAATGATTGATAGTTGTTATGAGATGTGGATTTAGATTTTTCAAGACGGCTAGAGGGAGATTTCACTTCATGATTATTGAGCAAATTTTGATAATCACGAAGGGAAATACACAACTATTTGAAGGAGGGAAACTTCAACATCTTAAGTTTAGTTTGGAATTTGTTTTGCAAATTGGAAATAAATATTATTTGAAGGTCATCATCAGGAATCTTAATGTTTGTTTGTGAGTAAAGCATATGGTATCATGCTATGAAATTAGTGACCTTTTCATCATCCTTTTATTTTCATGTCATTAAATGAGCCAAGGTCATCTTAGTACCCATATGTATTTGGAGGTGATTGTAGAAGGCATCAATAAGTTCATTAAATGAAGGTATTGAACTATTTGGTAAGGAGAAAAACCATTCCAAAGTAGTATCCTTCAAGGATGTAGGGAAGAGCTTAGCCAAGAGTTTATCCTAAAAAATGAAGTCACTACATAAGGCTATATATGCAAATACATGTCTAACGGGATCTCCTTTCCCACCATATTTCTCAAATCTAGGGATCTCTATACCTTGTGGCATTTGTGTTCTCAATATCTC